>WNWK01025929.1:12500-27988 GCA_009830355.1 Cherax destructor
TATATATATATATATATATATATATATATATATATATATATATATATATATATATATATATATATATATATATATATATATATATATATATATATATATATATATATATATATATATATATATATATATATATATACAAAGTGGGAGTTGTCACAGTTGCTTTTTGCTGATGACACTGTGCTTTTGGGAGATTCTGAAGAGAAGTTGCAAAGGTTGGTGGATGAATTTGGTAAGGTATGTAAAAGAAGAAAATTGAAAGTGAATATAGGAAAGAGTAAGGTGATGAGGATAACAAAAGATTAGGTGATGAAAGATTGGATATCAGATTGGAGGAGAGAGTATGGAGGAGGTGAATGTATTCAGATATTTGGGAGTGGACATGTCAGCAGATGGGTCTATGAAGGATGAGGTGAATCATAGAATTGATGAGGGGAAAAGGGTGAGTGGAGCACTTCTGAGTCTGTGGAGACAAAGAACTTTGTCCATGGAAGTAAAGAGGGGAATGTATGAGAGTATAGTTATACCAACACTCTTATATGGGTGTGAAGCATGAGTGATGAATGTTGCAACGAGGAGAAGGCTGGAGGCAGTGGAGATGTCATGTCTGAGGTCAATGTGTGGTGTGAATATAATGCAGAGAATTCAGAGTTTGGAAATTAGGAGGAGGTGCGGGATTACCAAAACTATTATCCAGAGGGCTGAGGAGGGGCTGTTGAGGTGGTTCGGACATGTAGAGAGAATGGAACGAAATAGAATGACCTCGATAGTGTATAAATCTGTAGTGGAGGGAAGGCGGGGTAGGGGTCGCCCTAGGAAAGGTTGGAGGGAGGGGGTAAAAGAGGTTTTGTGTGCGAGGGGCTTGGATTTCCAGCAAGCATCCGTGTGCGTATTTGATAGGAGTGAATGGAGACAAATGGTTTTTAATACTTGACGTGCTGTTGGAGTGTGAGCAAAGTAACATTTATGAAGGGATTCAGAGAAACCGGCAGGCCGGACTTGAGTCCTGGAGATGGGAAGTACAGTGTCTGCACTCCGAAGGAGGGGTGTTAATGTTGCAGTTTTATAACTGTAGTGTAAAGCATCCCTTCTTGCAAGACAGTGATGGAGTGAATGATGATGAAAGTTTTTCTTTTTCGGGCCACCCTGCCTTGGTGGGAATCGGCCGATGTGTTAATAATATATATATATATATATATATATATATATATATATATATATATATATATATATATATATATATATATATGTGTGTGTGTGTGTGAGTAGTCACGAAAGCGCTTGGAATTCTTCTATTTTTTCATAGTGGTTGTTTTGATAATATATATATATATATATATATATATATATATATATATATATATATATATATATATATATATATATGCAACTTTTATCACAGTAAACAGGTGATATCACAATATGCAAGAATCTTGTCCAGTTCTAATGCTATATTTATGTTGTTTTAATCTTAGTTCAAGACTTTTACCAGTTTGACCATAATAAACTTTATCGCATATTTTATAGGAAATCTTATAGACACATCCGTCAGCATTTTGGGGGAAATTTTTTATCAAAAGTTTTTTTACTGTATCAAGATTTTTAAATACAACTTTGATATTAAAATTCTCAAGAAAGGAAGGTATATCAACCACGTTTTCATGGTAAGGGAGAACCAACATATTTTTAGTTGTATAGGGTTAATTGTCCCTTTTTGGATTAGAACATAAGAACATAAGAAAGGAGGAACACTGCAGCAGGCCTGTTGGCCCATACTAGGCAGGTCCTACACAATCCATTCCACTAACAGAATAAATGCCCAACCTAATTTTCAATTCTACCCAAGAAATAAGCTTTGATGATTCTATTAACTCAAGTGCGAGTCCCACTCAAATCCAACCCCTCTCACTCATGTATTTATCCAACCTAAATTTGAAACTGCCCAAGGTCCTAGCTTCAATAACCCTACTAGGCAGACTGTTCCACTCATCAACTACCCTATTTCCAAACCAATACTTTCCTATATCCTTTCTAAATCTAAACTTATCCAATTTGAATCCATTATTGCGGGTTCTCTCTTGGAGAGATATCCTCAAGACCTTATTTATATCCCCCTTATTAATACCCATCTTCCACTTATATACCTCGATCATGTCTCCCCTCATTCTTCGTCTTACAAGTGAATGTAATTTAAGGGTCTTCAATCTTTCTTCATACGGAAGATTTCTAATGCTATGAATTATCTTTGTCATTCGTCGCTGAATGTTTTCCATCGAATTTATATCCATTCTGTAAAATGGAGACCAGAACTCAGCTGCGTAATCTAGGTGAGGCCTTACTAATGATGTATAAAGCTGTAATATAACCGCTGGATTTCTGTTGCTAACACTTCTTGATATAAATCCCAGTAATCTATTTGCTTTATTTCTTACGCTTAGGCATTGCTGACATGGTTTAAGGTTGCTGCTTACCATAACCCCCAAATCCTTTTCGCATTCTGTACGGCTGAGTTCAACATTATTAAGCTGGTAGGTGCTAGGGTTATGGACATTCCCGAGCTTTAGAACTTTGCATTTATCTACATTGAACTGCATCTGCCATTTTTCTGACCACGAATTGAGTTTGTCTAAATCCTCCTGAAGTTCCGTGACATCTACATCTGAATCGATTATCCTACCTATCTTCGTGTCATCAGCGAATTTGCTCATATCACTAGTAATTCCCACGTCAAGGTCATTTATATATATTATAAACAACAACGGGCCCAAAACCGATCCCTGTGGAACGCCACTTGTTACAGATTCCCACTCAGATTTAACCCCATTTATGCACACCCTCTGCTTCCTATTGGTGAGCCATGACTCGATCCATGAAAACACTTTACCCCCAATGCTATGAGCAGCCACTTTCTTTAACAGTCTCTGATGTGGTACTCTATCAAAAGCCTTACTAAAATCCAGATAAACAATATCGAATTCTTTATCATGATCAACTGCCTCAAAAGCCTTACTGAAAAAAGTTAATAAATTAGTTAGGCAGGAACGGCCCCTGGTGAATCCATGTTGAGTATCATTAATCAAATTATGCCTATCGAGATGGCTTCTTATGTTATCAGCTATAATCGACTCTAATAATTTGCCTACAATTGATGTTAGACTTATTGGGCGGTAATTTGATGGTAACGACTTGTCCCCTGCTTTAAAAATAGGAATTACATTAGCCATCTTCCACGTATCCGGCACTACACCTGTTTGAAGAGATAGGTTAAAAATGTTAGTTAAGGGTTCACAGAGTTCCATTTTGCATTCTTTAAAACCCTTAAAAAAAAGCTCATCAGGACCTGGCGATTTATTTTGCTTCAAACAGTCTATCTGTTTGATAACCATTTCGCTAGTGACTGTGATACTACATAATTTATCTTGTAAAAAGTATTTCTAGCTATTTTAAAAGATTTATCAATTACGTTTCTTGGATATTTTAAATCATTAGCTATTTCATAAATTTTGGAGATTTCTTCATCTATGAACTCTGGACTACAAATGCGTAAAGCTCTCAAAAACATTGATGAGAAAACCAACACTTTAACTCTATCTTGATGTGAAGAATAATAGTGTACATAGGAACAATTATTTGTAGGTTTTCTGTAAATTTAAAATTTAAAATCAATGTTACCCTTATAGATGAATGGTTCAGAGAACCGACAAGTTATAAATTAGACACATATGCAACATTTGGGTATCTTTATTGAGGAAACGTTTCGCCACACAGTGGCTTCATCAGTCCAATACAGCAACATCTTGGGATCTTAATACAAACGAATTCTTCAACACTTGTCCAACCTTTGGACGAAGATCTACTTAGACTAGTGGATGGTACCACTATGACCCCGCCTCCTGCTGCTTCACCTCACCTGACTACAGTATATAAGCCACTTCTACGGACATATGCAGTACTTTCTACAAGATTGATGGACTGAACACATCGACTCCAGGCCGAGGGACTGATTACCTCAATACTCCTCCTCTCCTTACACCTTTCTTCTTTGTATTGGACTGATGAAGCCACTGTGTGGCGAAACGTTTCCTCAATAAAGATACCCAAATGTTGCATATGTGTCTAATTTATAATGTTACCCTTAATAATAAAAACATCTAAGAACATAAGAAAGGAGGAACACTGCAACAGGCCTACTGGCCCATACTTGGCAGGTCCATGTCAACCCACCAACACCAATAGTATATGGGTAGACCCTCTGCGAATGCCAATAAGTTATTTACTTCGAAATCAACAGTAAAATTTATAGAATGAGCTAAGTCATTTAATTTAACAAGAAAATGGTTTATGCCTAAGAAAGTAGACATAAACCATTTTCTTGTTAAATTAAATAGCTTAGCTCATTCTATAAATTTTAATATCAAAGTTGTATTTAAAAATCTTGATACAGTAAAAAGACTTTTGATAAAAAATTCCCCCAAAATGCTGACGGATGTGTCTATAAGATTCCCTGTAAAATATGCGATAAAGTTTATTATGGTCAAACTGGTAAAAGTCTTGAACTAAGATTAAAACAACATAAATATAGCATTAGAACTGGACAAGATTCTAATGCTCTATTTATTCATGTGAGAGACTTTAACCATCCAATTGATTTTCAAAATGCTGAGAAGGTTGTATCAAGCAAGTCCATGGTTGAGAGGAATATAATAGAATCATGTTTCATTAAAAGCAGTTTTGAAAATAATATGAATATTTCTTTTGGTTTATATAAATTGGATTCATTTATAATTAATAATATTTGGGAAGAAATTAATGACAAATCTTAATTCTTGGGAAGAGTTTCAGGTCCTCTTCACAGAGTCAGGCGATGTTACGCTACTGTGAGGTGTGGTCTTGCCCCTTTATAAGCCTTCTTGTTATGTTTTGTTTCATAGTTCCTTGATAATGTGAGTAGTCACGAAAGCGCTTGGAATTCCTCTATTTTTACATAGTGGTTGTCTTGCATATATATATGTATATATATATATATATATATATATATATATATATATATATATATATATATATATATATATATATATATATATAAATGTCGTGCCGATTAGGTAAAACTTGCGATTTTGGCTTAAATAGCAACGCTCACCTTGCCATATAAGACAAGTGAAAATTTGTGTATGCAATAATTTCGCCAAAATCATTCTGAACATAAAGAAAATATTTCAATGTGTTTGTTTATTATTAAATTAATGTTAACGTATCTAAAATATATTTAGTTTGGTTAGGCTAAATTAAATTGCGCTTGTTGTAATAAGGTTAGGTAGGTTTTCAAAGTTTCTCTTGGTACAAAATTATAAATTCTTACATTAACATAAATGAAAAAATATATCTTTAAACGTATAAGAGAAAATTTTAGAAAGGACTTAATTTTAGATGAGTTCTTGCTAATTGACCAGTTTTACCTAATCGGCACGAATATATATATATATATATATATATATATATATATATATATATATATATATATATATATATATATATATATATATATATATATATATATATATCAGGCAGTGGTAGCTTAAAGATGGAAGTATGAGTGAAAGTATAAGAGAAGGAATGAGTGAAAGAATAAGAAAAAGTATGAGTGAAAGTATAAGAGAAAGTATAAGTGAAAGTATAAGAGAAAGTATGAGTGAAGGTTTAAGAGAATGTGTGAGTGAAAGTATAAGAGAAGAGAAAGTATGCGTGAAAGTATAAGAGAAAGTATGAGTGAAAGTATATGAGAAAGTATGAGTGAAAGTATATGAGAAAGTGTGAGTGAAAGTATAAGAGAAAGTATGAGTGAAAGTATATGAGAAAGTGTGAAAGTATAAAAGAAAGCAGAAAGAAATGCAGAAGAATCTTAGAAAGCATATACCTAGCAAGGCTGCAGCAACTTCTTGAAGAAATATGTCTACCTGGAGTCTACCTTGTGCCTACCTGAAGTCTACCTGGTGCCTACCTGGAGTCTACCTGGTGCCTACCTGGAGTCTACCTGGTGCCTTCATGGAGTCTACCTTGTGCCTACCTGGAGTCTACCTGGAGTCTTCCTGATGCCTACCTGGTGCCTAACTGGTGTCTACCTGGAGCCTACCTGAAGTCTACCTGGAGCCTACCTGGTGCCTACCTGGAGTCTACCTGAAGCCTATCTGGTGCCTACCTGGTGTCTACCTGGAGCCTACCTGGAGTCTATGTGGAGTCTACCTGGTGCCTACCTGGTGCCTACCTGGAGTCTACCTGGTGCCTACCTGGAGTATACCTGGTGCCTACCTGGAGTCTACCTGGTGCCTACCTGGAGTCTACCTGGTGCCTACCTGGTGCCTACCTGGTGCCTACCTGGTGCCTACCTGGTGCCTACATGGAGTCTACCTGGTGCCTACCTATAGTCTACCTGGAGTCTACCTGGTGCCTACTTAGTCCCTACCTGCAGTCTACCTGGTGCCTACCTGTAGTCTACCGGGAGTCTACCTGGTGCCTACATGGAGTCTACCTGGTGCCTACCTGGTGTCTACCTGGTGCCTACCTTGTGCCTACCTGGAGTCCACCAGGAGTCTACCTGGTGCCTACCTTGTGCCTACCTGGAGTCTACCGGAGTCTACCTGGTGCCTACCTGGAGTCTACCTGGTGCCTACCTGGAGTCTACCTGGTGCCTACCTTGAGTCTACCTGGTGCCTACCTGGTGCCTACCTGGTGCCTACTTGGTGCCTACCTGGAGTCCACCTGGAGTCTACCTGGAGCCTACCTGGAGTCTACCTGGAGTCTACCTGGTGCCTACCTGGAGTCTATCTGGTGCCTACCTGGAGTCTACCTGGAATCTACCTGGAGTCTACCTGGACTCTACCTGGTGCCTACCTAGTGCCTACCTGGAATCTACATGGTGCTTACCTGGTGTCTACCTGGAGTCTACCTTGAGTCTACCTGGTGCCTACCTGGAGTCTACCTGGTGCATTCCTTGTGTTTACCTGGAGTCTAAATTGAGTTTGCCTGGTGCCTACCTGGTTCCTACCTGGAGTCTTCCTGGTGCTTACCTGGTATCTACCTTGAGTCTACCTTGAGTCTACCTGGTTCCTACCTGGTGCCTACCTGGAATCTACCTGGTGCCTACCTGGAGTCTACCTGGTGCCTACCTGGTGCCTACCTGGAGTCTACCTGGAGTCTACCTGGTGCCTACCTGGAGTCTACCTGGTGCCTACCTGGTGCCTACCTGGAGTCTACCTGGAGTCTACCTGAAGTCTACCTTGAGTCTACATGGTGCCTACCTGGTGCCTATCTGAAGTCTACCTGGAATCTACCTGGACTCTACCTGGTGCCTACCTGGTGCCTACCTGGAGTCTACCTGGTGCTTACCTGGTGTCTACCTGGAGTCTACCTGGTTCCTACCTGGTGCCTACCTGGTGCCTACCTGGAGTATACCTGGTGCCTTCCTTGTGTCTACCTGGAGTCTACCTTGAGTCTACCTGGTTTCTACCTGGTGCCTACCTGGTTCCTACCTGGAGTCTACCTGGTGCTTACCTGGTGTCTACCTGGAGTCTACCTGGAGTCTACCTGGTTTCTACCTGGTGCCTACCTGATTCCTACCTCGAGTCTACCTGGTGCCTACCTGGAGTCTACCTGGTGCCTACCTGGAGTCTACCTGAAGTCTACCTGGTGCCTACCTGAAGTCTACCTGGAGTCTACCTGGTGCCTACCTGGTGCCTACCTGGAGTCTACCTGAAGTATTCCTGGAGTCTACCTGGAGTCTACCTGGTGCCTACCTGGTGCCTAAATGGAGTCTACCTGGAATCTACCAGGACTCTACCTGGTGCCTACCTGGAGTCTACCTGGTGCTTACCTGGTGTCTACCTGGATTCTACCTTGAGTCTACCTGGTTCCTACATGGTGCCTACCTGGTGCCTACCTGGTGCCTACCTGGAGTCTACCTGGTGCCTTCCTTGTGTCTACTTGGAGTCTACCTTGAGTCTACCTGGTTTCTACCTGGTTTCTACCTGGTTCCTACCTGGAGTCTACCTGGTGCTTACCTGGTGCCTACCTGGAGTCTACCTGGTGCCTACCTGGAGTCTACTTGGGGTCTACCTGGAGTCTACCTTGTGCCTACCTCGTGTCTACCTGGAGTCTACCTGGTGCCTACCTGCTGCCTACCTCGTGCCTACCTGGAGTCTACCTGGTGCCTACCTGGAGTCTACCTGGTGCCTACCTGGAGTCTACCTGGTGCCTATCTCGTGTCTACCTCAAGTCTACCTGGTGCCTATCTCGTGTCTACCTCAAGTCTACCTGGTGCCTACCTCGTGTCTACATGGAGTCTACCTGGTGCCTACCTGGAGTCTACCTGGTGCCTACCTGGTGCCTACCTGGAGTCTACCTGGTGCTTACCTGGTGTCTACCTGGAGTCTACCTTGAGTCTACCTGGTTCCTACCTGGTGCCTACCTGTCTATCAGACAGCTATCTGCTCTATCTATCAGACAACTGCCAATTATCTATCAAAACACTATCTATTATCTATCTACCATACCTCCCCATTACTCCCAGCCTACCGTCGAGACCCCCCCCACCTGCTACTCCCTCTCCCTACACTGGGTAAGGGGCCAGGAGCCCCCAGCTGGGCCCTAAACCCTCAGGGGCCCTCACACAAACAAGCCAGCATACAAAATATACAACTTTTAACAGCCCTGGAGTATACACAGACTCTCAAAAAGAGCCCTAAACCACGTTCCCTTGGCCCAGGGGCCCCAAAGGCCCGTTTCCGCCTCTGGGATGGCACCGCAGAAGGGCGGAAATGGAGTGGGTGCTGGTGAGTGCCACTATGGCTCTGTCCATTGGACTAAGTTCCACTGAAAGATGCCAGTTGAGAGAAAATACTTGACTTTTTCAGGGGTTTTAGGGATCTATCAGTGTGTGGCACTCACTTAACAAGCACTGGCACTGTCTGCTACTGCCTGGCACTCTCTTTCACTGTCTGGTGGTGCTTAGTGGTGACTGGCACTGCCTTGCGCTGTCTTTCATTGTCTGGTAGTTTCTGGTATTGTCTTGTAGTGTGTGGTGGTGTCTGGTGGTGTCTGGTGGTGTTGGTGGTGTCTGTAGTGTCTGGTGGTGTCTGGTGGTGTCTGTTAGTGTCTGGTGGTGTCTGGTAGTGTCTGGTATTGTCTGGTGGTGTCTGGTAGTGTCTGGTGGTGCCTGGTGGTGTCTGGTAGTTTCTGGTGGTGTCTGGTTGTGTCTGGTATTGTCTGGTTGTGTCTGGTGGTGTCTCGTAGTGTCTGGAGGTGTCTGGTGGTGTCTGGTAGTGTCTGGTAGTGTCTGGTAATGTCTGGTGGTGTCTGGTGGTGTCTGGTAGTGTCTGGTGGTGTCTGGTTGTGTCTGGTAGTGTCTGGTAGTGTCTGGTGGTGTATGGTGGTATCTGGTGGTGTCTGGTAGTGTCTGGTGGTGTCTGGTAGTGTCTGGTGGTGTCGGGTATTATCTGGTAATGTCTGAAAGTGTCAGGTATTGTCTGGTGGTGTCTGGTAGTGTCTGGTGATGGTTGGTAGTGTCTGGTAGTGTCTGTTAGTGTCTGGTAGTGTCTGGTGGAGTCTGGTAGTGTCTGGTGGTGTTTGGTAGTGTCTGGTAGTGTCTGATAGTGTCTGGTTGTGTCTGGTGGTGTCTGGTAGTGTCTGGTGGTGTTTCATAGCGTCTGGTAGTGCCTGGTAGTGTCTAGTAGTTCTGGTAGTGTCTGGTGGTGTCTGGTGGTGTCTGGTGGTGTCTGATATTGTCTGGTAGTGTCTGATAGTGTCTGGTAGTGTCTGGTGGTATCTGGTGGTGTCTGGTAGTGTCTGGTAGTGTCTGGTAGAGTCTGGTGGTGTCTGGTGTTGTCTGGGAGTGTCTGGTGGTGTCTGGCAGTGTCTGATAGTGTCTGCTAATGTCTGCTAGTGTCTGGTGGTGTCTAGTAGTGTCTGGTAGTTTCTGGTAGTGTCTGGTAGTGTCTGGTGGTGTCTGGAAATGTCTGGTGGTGGTGGTGAAGTCTGGAGGTGTCTGGTGGTGTGTGGTGGTGTCTGGTAGTGTCTGGTAGTGTCTGGTAGTGTCTGGTGGAGTCTGGTAGTGCCTGGTGGTGTCTGGTGGTGTCTGGAAGTGTCTGTTAGTGTCTGATTTTGTCTGGTAGTGTCTGGTAGTGCCTGGTGGTGTCTGGTAGTCTCTGGTAGTGTCTGCTAGTGTCAGTTAGTGTCTGGTAGTGCCTGGTGATGTCGGGTAGTGTCTGGTAGTGTCTAGTATTGTCTGGTGGTGTCTGGTGATGTCTGGTGGTGTCTGGTAGTGTCTGAAGGTGTCTGGTCGTGTCTTGTGGTGTCTGGTAGTGTCTGGAGGTGTCTGGTCGTGTCTGGTGGTGCCTGGTAGTGTTTGTTAGTGTCTGATAATGTCTGGTAGTATCTGGTGGTGTCTGGTAATATCTGGTAGTGTCTGGTAGTGTCTGGTAATGTCAGGTGGTGTCTGGTGGTGTCTGGTAGTGTCTGGTAGTGTCTGGTAGTGTCTGGTAGTGTCTGGTGGGGTGTCGGGTGGTGTCTGGTGGTGTCTGGTAGTGTCTGGTGGTGTCTGGTAGTGTCTCTTGGTGTCGGGTAGTGTCTGGTAGTGTCTGAAAGTGTCAGGTATTGTCTGGTGGTGTCTGGTAGTGTCTGGTGATGTTTGATAGTGTCTGGTAGTGTCTGGTAGTGTCTGGTGGAGTCTAGTAGTGTCTGGTGGTGTCCGGTAGTGTCTGGTAGTGTCTGGTAGTGTCTGGTGGTGTCTGGTTGTGTTTGGTGGTGTCTGTTAGTGTCTGGTAGTGTTTGGTAGTGCCTGGTAGTGTCTGGTAGTGGATGGTGGTGTCTGGTAGTGTCTGGTAGTTTCTGGTAGTGTCTGGTAGTGTTTGGTGGTGTCTGGAAGAGTCTGGTGGTGGTGGTGAGGTCTGGAGGTGTCTGGTGGTGTGTGGTGGTGTCTGGTAGTGTCTGGTAGTGTCTGGTGGAGTGTCTGGAAGTGTCTGGTAGTGTCTGATTTTGTCTGGTAGTGTCTGGTAGTGCCTGGTGGTGTCTGGTAGTCTCTGGTAGTGTCTGGTAGTGTCATTTAGTGTCTGGTAGTGCCTTTTGGTGTCTGGTAGTGTGTGGTAGTGTCTGGTTGTGCCTGGTGGTGTCTGGTAGTGGCTGGTAGTGTCTGGTAGTGCCTGGTGGTGTCTGGTAGTGTCTGGTGGTGTTGGTGGTGTCTGAAGTGTCTGGTGGTGTCGGGTGGTGTCTGGTGCTGTCTGGTAGTGTCTTGTAGTGTCTGGTGGTGTTGATGGTGTCTGAAGTGTCTGGTGGTGTCTCGTGGTGTCTGGTGGTGTCTGGTAGTGTCTGATTTTCTCTGGTAGTGTCTGGTAGCTCCTGGTAGTGTCTTGTAGTGTCTGGTGGTGTTGATGGTGTCTGAAGTGTCTGGTGGTGTCTCGTGGTGTCTGGTGGTGTCTGGTAGTGTCTCTTGGTGTCTGGTACTGTCTGATTTTCTCTGGCAGTGTCTGGTAGTGCCTGGTGGTGTCTGTTAGTGTCTGTGAGTGTCTGGTAGTTCCTGGAGGTGTCTGGTAGTGTCTGGTAGTGCCTGGTGGTGTCTGGTAGTGTCTGGTAGTGTCTGGTGGTGTCTCGTAGTGTCTGTAGTGTTCAGTGTCAGTTAGTGTCTGGTAGTGCCTGGTGATGTCGGGTAGTGTCTAGTATTGTCTGTGGTGTCTGGTGGTGTCTGGTGGTGTCTGGTAGTGTCTGGAATGTGTCTGGTCGTGTCTTGTGTGTCTGCAGGCCTGGCGTGTCTGGTCGTGTCTGGTGGTGTCTGGTAGTGTTTGTTAGTGTCTGATAATGTCTGGTAGTATCTGTGGTGTCTGTAATATCTGGTAGTGTCTGGTACTGTCTGGTAAAGCCTGGTGGAGTCTGGTGGTGTCTGGTAGTGCCTGCTGGTGTCTGGTAGTGTCTTGTAGTGTCTGTGGTGTCGGGTGGTGTCTGTGGCGTCTGGTAGTGTCTGGTGGTGTCTGGTAGTGTCTCTGGTGTCGGGTAGTGTCTGGTAGTGTCTGAAAGTGTCAGGTATTGTCTGGTGGTGTCTGGTAGTGTCTGGTGATATTTGATAGTGTCTGGTAGTGCGTCTGAGTGTCTGGTGGAGTCTAGTAGTGTCTGTGGTGTCCGGTAGTGTCTGGTAGTGTCTGTGGTGTCTGTTGTGTCTGGTGGTGTCTGTTAGTGTCTGGTAGTGTTTGGTAGTGCCTGGTAGTGTCTGTAGTGATGGTTGTGTTGTCTGGTAGTGTCTGGTAGTTTCTGTAGTGTCTGGTAGTGTTTGTGGTGTCTGAAAGAGCCTGGTGGTGGTGGTGAGGTCTGAGGTGTCTGGTGGTGTGTGGTGGTGTCTGCAGTGTCTGGCAGTGTCTGGTGGAGTGTCTGGAAGTGTTCAGTGTCTGATTTTGTCTGCAGTGTGTTCCGGGTAGTGCCTGGTGGTGTCTGGTAGTCTCTGTAGTGTCTGGTTGTGTCTGGTGGTGTATAGTGGTGTCTGGTAGAGTCTGGTAGTGTCTGGTGGTGTCTGTTAGCGTCTTGTAGTGTCTGTTAGTGTCTGGTCGTGTCTGTTGGTGTCTGGTGGTGTCTGGTAGTGTCTGGTGGTGTCTGGTGGTGTCGGGTAGTGTATGGTAGTTTCTGAAAGTGTCAGGTATTGTCTGGTGGTGTCTGGTAGTGTCTGGTGATGTTTGGCAGTGTCTGGTAGTGTCTGGTGGAGTTTGGTAGTGTCTAGTAGTGTCTGATAGTGTCTGGTAGTGTATTGTAGTATCTGGTGGTGTTTCATAGTGTCTGGTAGTGTCTGGTGATGTTTGGCAGTGTCCGGTAGTGTCTGGTGGTGTCTGATGGTGTCTTGTAGCGTATTGTAGTGTCTGGTGGTGTTTCATAGTGTCTGGTAGTGTCTGGTAGTGTCTGGTAGTGTCTAGTAGTGTCTGGTAGTGTCTGGTGGTGTCTGGTAGTGTCTGATAGTGTCTGGTAGTGTCTGGAGGAGTCTGGTGGTGTCTGATAGTGTCTGGGAGTGTCTGGTAGAGTTTGGTGGTGTCTGGTGGTGTCTGGGAGTGTCTGGTGGTGTCTGGTAGTGTCTGGTGGTGTCTGGAAGTGTCTGGTAGTGGTGGTGGTGGTGGTGAAGTCTGGAGGTGTCTGGTGGTGTCTTAGGTGTTGTCTTGGATGCTGTCTTGGGTGTTGTCTTGGATGTTGTCTTGGGTGTTGTCTTGGGTGTTTTTTTGGATGTTGTGTTGGGTGTTGTGTTGGGTGTTGTGTTGGATGTTGTCTTGGGTGTTGTCTTGCATGTTATCTTTGGTGTTCTCCTGGATGTTGTCTTGGATGTTGTCTTGCATGTTATCTTTGGTGTTGTCTTGGGTATTGTCTTGGATGTTTTTAAATTAATTTCCATTCTGACTTGTGTTTACACGCGACATTTTTATCACACGTTATTATAAACTTTAGTGATTTGCTCCCATCTAATTTTGTTTAATATTAAATTTGATGTTTTCCCTTTTTTCTTTGAATTATGTGTCCCGTGGGGGAAGGAAAAATGAAGGCCGAAAGGATGGAAAAAGAGGGGGAAAAGGGAAATGACAGGAAAATGGGATGGAGGAAAGACGGAAGGATGGAGGAAGGGAAACAATGGCTGTGGTGGGGGAGTATGTGGGATATTCTATTTGCTGAAAAATGTACTCGTGTCTACATAGATGTTGTTAAAATAATAAAGCAGAAGGCTCACTTCTCACTACGCATCTCTGGTCACATTGAATAAGTACAGAATTTAGTTTCAAAGTTAGAGGTTGAGAGTGAACATACTACTACTATCTACCCCCCTACCATTACTATTACTATTTATTATTCTACTACTAATACAATACTACTACTACTACTACCACCCCCACAACCACTAATACTTTGCTCTGGGTGGTACATGGCTAACCAGTTATCCTGGTTCCATTGGACAGTGAGTTGTATTGACTCTCCTGCTCCCACAACAGGATGTACAGGTCGTTCTAATGACGTCTACAAGGTCCTCTTCTACCTATATTAGGCTGTTGCTAAAAACGACTACAAGAAGATTCTCTTGCGTAGATTGGCCGCAGACTTGCCTTGATCCATAATGAAACTGGGATGGAGGTGAGTAGAGGGAGATGGAAGGACAGACAATACAGGAGAAGAGAGGAAAAGACATGTATGGGAGTGGCACACAGACAGTAATAAAGACGGAAAATATGACGAAACCGACATACTACCAATCAGGCGAGAAATAGTAAACAGATTGCCCGCTCCCCGAGACAGACCGAATGACAGTAACTGGTAAATTAACAGACAGTGATATTTATTTTTAATCCTTCGTTCCTAAACAAAATTTTCGTATTCCCCTTTTTACACGATTTTTTTTTTTTTATGTGTTCGTGTTATTTCCACAGCAGAATATATTTTATTGCAGCCTCCCGGCAATAAATCCAGTTGTAGACTTGATGGACAAACAAAAATTAGGAGCGTGACCGGCCTCGATTAATTCTCCATATGTAAAATGAAAAATCGTGAGGGGTGATATTCCCCGCGAGTGCGCATTTTGTGTGTGAGTCTGTTTTTTGTTTGTATGTGTGTGTTGTTTGTATGTGTGTGTTGTGTATGTGTGTGTGTGTTTTGTGTATATTTTTTGTTGTGTGTGTGTGTGTGTACTCACCTATTTGTACTAACCTATTTGTGGTTGAGGGGTCGAGTCATAGCCCCGGCCCCGCCTCTTCACCCGATTGCTATGGTCATTTTTCCTGCTCCATGAGCTTTATCAAACCTCGTCTTAAAACTATGTATAGTTCCTGCCTCCCCTACGTCACTTTCTAGGCTATTCCACTTCCCGACAACTCTATGACTGAAAAATACTTCCTAACATCCCTTTGACTCATATGATTCTTCAACTTCCAACTGTGACCTCTTGTTTCTGTGTCCCCTCTCTGGAACATATTGTCTCTGTCCACCTTATCTATTCCTCGCAGTATTTTATATGTCGTTATCATGTCTCACCTAACCCTCCTGTCCTCTAGTGTCGTCAGGCCGATTTCCCTTAGCTATGGGACTAGTCTTGTTGCAAACTTCTGCACTTTCTCTAATTTCCTGACGTGCTTGACCAAGTGTGGGTTCCAAACTGGTGCTGCATACTCCAGTATGGGCCTGACGTATATGGTGTACAGAGTCTTGAATGATTCCTTAGTGAGGTATTGGAACGCTATTCTTGGGTTTTTGCCAGCCGCCCGTATGCTGCAGCGGTTATCTATGTATGGGTTTCCCCCCCCTACGTCACTTTCTAGGCTATTCCACTTTCCCCCCAACTCTATGACTGAAAAATACTTCCTAACATCCCTTTGACTCATATATTTTTCAACTTCCAATTTTGACCTCTTGTTTCTGTGTTCCCCCCTCTGGGAAAATTTGTCTCTGTCCACCTTTTTTCTATTCCTCGGTATTTTAATTTTGTTATCATGTTTTCA
>WNWK01025930.1:0-27987 GCA_009830355.1 Cherax destructor
TACACTCCCTCCCAGAATGCTACACTCCCCATGAATGCTACACTCCCTGCATGAATGCTACACTCCTGCATGAATGCTACACTCCCTGCATGAATGCTCCCCTCCATGAATCTTCCCCCGGCATGAATTACACTCCTGCATGAATGCTACACTCCCTGCATGAATGCTCTTTTCCCGCATGAATGCCACCCCTGCATAATGCTACACCCCGCATGAATCTTCACTCCCTGCATCCCTGTTGCCCCTTTTCTACCACGGGGCTGGCACTGAGGAGCTTTCTTGGGGCCCAAAAGTGGCTTATTTGCAGTTCAAGCACTAAAAAGTAAATAAAGGACAATATACTGGATGAACTGGGGGTGGGGGATGGTCACCTCGCTTGTAAACAATAGCCCCACTGACGCTCCCTGGAGTGCCCGCCCATTAGGCCAACGGGGTCCGGGACGAATATCGAGACAGGACGGATCCCGAAAAACTGAGCCAATTTTTTAGGGAAAAAATGAAAGCAACCCCGGTTTTATCGTTATCCGACGCCAACCAACGGGGGTTGACTGTATTTTTCAATTGCATTTGCAAAAAATCAAACAATACAGAGGAGCATTTTAAGAAATAATAGTCCTTAAGACTGTCCTAAATGTGTTATTAGTAAGTTCATTTAGACACAGGTACATATAAGTACAGTGGACCCCGGATTTCATACAGCCCCCAAACCCTCGAAAATTATGTAAGTGTATTTTTTGTAAGTAAAGTAGTAAGAAAGTAAATTTTATTTCATTTGAATTTTACATATATATTTTTAGCTACAATCATAAACTGAAGTGCAAGGAGTGCCACTGACATGCCATGGCATTAGGGGCAGCTTAATCTAATGACTTATAGACTATGTACATAATATTAGAGAAATTGATTGAGATTATTCTAGTTATATATTTGATTTCAAATTAAAATATGATGATATTACATTGAAAACAAGTGTTTAGGAGGATGGTAATATAAAATGGAGATTATCTTAAGGAAAATAAATTGAGCATTTTTGAAAGTAATTTATAATATGAGTATTTAGTTTAGGGTGAGTAGGGGTTTTTTGAGAAGCATCTTAAATTGATTTTCAGACAAGGTTATCTTAGTATTTACTGGTAATGAATTCCAGATTCTGGGGCCCTTTATGGCATAGAATTTTTACATAGGTTGATATGGACTCGGGGATATCAAAAAGTGATCTGTGTCTTGTGTTGTGGTCATGGGTCCCATTAAAGTTGGTGAGGAGAATTTTGAGCGGAGGGTTTATATTAGAGTGTAGAGTTTTATGTATGTAGTAGGCACAGAATAAGTGTGAATGTTCTTTACGGTGAGTAGTTTTAAGCCTTTGAATATTGGTGGAATATGCTGTCTGGTGGAATTTGTTATCATTCTGACTGCAGCCTTTTGCTGGGTTATGAGTGGTCTGAGGTGATTTAATGTTGTTGATCCCCATGTGCAGATTCCATAGGTGAGATAAGGGTAGATAAGTGAATGATATAGGACATAATAGCGTATCTTTGATAATACAGTCATCCCTCCATTTTCGTGTTTAATCCGTTCCTGAGGGATGCACTAAAACTGAAACACACGAAAACTGAAACCATTTTCCCCATAAGAAATAATGGAAATTCAATTTCTCATCCAGAAACCTAGAAGTTTGGAAAAAAAAATTGGGGGCCTTAAAGATAGATTTATATGCAAAATGAATGAAATGAATGTGGCACTTACCCTTACTGAAGACTGATGTTGCTGGATGGAAGAGAGGGAGGAGGGGAGAGGGTAGAGACCCTAATTTTTGGAAGGGGAATCCCCCTCCATAAGGACTCTAGGTACCAAGTCCTCATCTGGGGTCACTTCCCTTCTTTGTCTTTTAATCCCACTAGGACCAGCTTGAGAGTCACTGCACACCTGTGGCACTAAATATCTCTCCAGAGAGCTCTGTGTCTGACGGCTCTTTAAAATGTCCCTAAAATGGGACATGGCATTGTCATTGTAAAAGTAGCAACATCTTTGTCAGGGTGATGTTCCTCCACAAAAGAATGCACCCTACTCCACATTGCACAAATCTCCTTAATCTCTGAAGAAGGCACCTTACATCTCTCTTCCTCCACTGAAGCAATTTCCTCAGATCTGTTTTGTTGTTGTTGCAGCTCAAGCTCTTGCAGCTCTTCAGTGGTTAGATCTTCATTGTGGTTCTCCACCAACTCTTCCACATCTTCGCCACTCACATCCAACCCCATGCAATTCCCCATTGCCACAATACTTTCCAGAACTTCCATAGGCTCCTCAGGGCCAGCCCCAAACAATCAAAATCCCTCTCTGGGACACAAACTGGCCACAACTTTCTCCAAGCAGAGTTCATCGTCCTGGAAGTCACTCCCTGCCAAGCTTTATCTATAAGGCCTATGCAATGGAAGATATCAAAGTGATCCTTCCAGAACTCTTTTAGGGTCAATTTAGTGTCATTGGTCACATCAAAGCACCTTTGAAACATTGCTTTGGTGTACAGTTTTTTGAAGTTTGCAATGACCTGCTGGTCCATGGGCTGGAGGAGAGGAGTGGTGTTAGGAGGCAAGAACTTCACTGTTACAAATTTGAAATCCTTAGACATTTGGTCTACCAAGTCTTGAGGATGACCAGGAGCATTGTCCATTACCAGGAGGCACTTAAGTGGCAATTTATTCTCCAATAGATATTTCTTCACACTGGGGCCAAACACTTGATTAAACCATTCCAGGAAAATTTCCCTAGTGACACATGCCTTAGCATTAGACTTCCAAAACACACACAATTTACTCTTGTCAACACTGTAGTTCTTGAACACTCTGGGATTTTCAGAGTGATACACCAGTAAAGGCTTCACTTTAAAATCCCCACTAGCGTTACCACACAACATGAGAGTTAGCCTGTCTTTCATAGGCTTGAGTCCTCGAATTGCCTTTTCCTCCTGCGTGTTGTAGGTCCTCCTTGGCATTTTCTTCCAAAAGAGGCCTGTTTCGTGACAATTAAACACTTGTTGGGGTTTGAAATTTTCAGCCTCTACATATTTTTTAAAGTCGCGCACAAATTTTTCAGCCCCTTGTTTATCTGAACTGGCACCCTCACCATGCCTTACAACACTGTGTATGCCAGTTCGCTTCTTAAATTTTTCGAACCAGCCTTTGCTGGCCTTAAATTCATCATCGTTATCACTGGTTCCAGGCATTTTCTTGACAAGATCGGCATGCAACTGCCTTGCTTTTTCACGTATGATGGATTGCACAACACTATCACCCACTAGCAGTTTTTGGTTTATCCACAGCAACAACAATTTCTCCATATTTTCTATTGTTTGTGGTCTCTGTTTCATTATTGTATTCACCCCTTTCGCAACATTAGCTTCAGTGATTGCTTTTCTCTTATACACAATGGAACCGATGGTTGTTGGGGCTTTCTTGTATATCCTGGCGAGCTCGGCAATACATACACCACTATCATATTTTTCTATTATTTCTTTCTTCAGTTCTATGGTGTTCCTCACTTTCTTTACCAAAGAAGTGGCACTAGGAGCTTTCTTTGGGCCCATGGTAGCTTATTTAGTAGTCACACACAATAATCAAGGCCCAAAAACAATGAATTGTTAATAAATGTATTGTATAAACTCCTGGGGTGATGTTCACTCAAGCGTAAACAATGCTAGACTGCGTGACAATGTGCGTGGGAGGTGCGTGGATAGTGGCCTACGGCCTTTGTATGTGCGCGGCACTGGTGGACAGGTTCCGGACCAAGCACGAAAACTGAGGGAATCACACGAAAACAGAGGTCAATTTTCCACAAAAAAGGCACAAAACTGAAACACACGGAAACAGAGATACACAAAATTAAGGGATGACTGTACAGTGGTCCCTCGGTTTTCGCCGAAAATTCATTCCAGAATGCTGCTCAAGTGCCATTACCAAATGAATTTACTTCCTTAAGAAATAATGTCACGTAGGTTAGTCTATTTCAGACCCCAAAATACACTTACATAAATGTTCGAGTTTGGAGATGCACGAAACCGAGGGACCACTGTATGCCTACTGTCTTTGAGATTTTCTTGGAAATTTGTTGTACAGTATGTGTGTTTGGAATTTAGGGCTACTGTCAAGGTGGATTCCTAGGAATTTTCCCTCTGTGAGTCTTGTGATGGGTGAACCATTGAGCGTTATGTTAAGTGGAACATTTGTGGCTTTGTTTCCAAACTGTATGAAGTAGGTCTTGTCAGTATTGAGAGTAAGCTTGTTAGTCGTCATCCATGTAGATATTTTCTGTAATTCGGCATTAACAGTGTTGGCCAGTATGACTGGATTTGGGTGAGAGAAGACATATGTTGTGTTATCTGCAAATAATATGGGTTTGAGTAGTTGTGATGCATTAGGTAGGTCATTGATGTAAATGAGGAATAAGAGTGGACCCAGTACACTTCCTTGAGGGACTCCGACTGTAATTTGCTGTGTGGAAGAGTTTGCTCCATTTGTGTACACGTATTGGCTTCTGTTACTGAGGTATGACTTTATGCAGTTGAGCGAGTGCCCTCTTATACCATAGTGTGCTAGTTTTGTAAGCAATTAAATCATGATCAACTGTATCAAAAGCTTTGCATAGATCAATGAAGATTCCCAGTGGAACTTCTTTCTTCTCAAGTGCGGTATATATTAATTCTAGTATGTGTATAATGGCATCATTTGTGCTTTTGTTGGTCCTGAATCCAAACTGACTGGGGTTGAGTATGTTGTGTGATATGAGGTAGGAATAGATCTGTCTATGAATTAATTTTTCAAAGATTTTAGAGAGCAGTGGTAAATTAGATATTGGTCTATAATTATTCAAGTCTGTTTGATCACCTCCTTTATGGATCGGGGTGACCCTTGCTATTTTGAGAATTGATGGGAATGTGGAGGTTTCAATGGATTTATTGAAGAGTGTTGCAATAATTGGTGACAGTACCTATGAAGCTTTTTTTGTACATAAAAGGTGGTAAGCTATTTATGTCTCCTGCCTTGTTTTTAAGGGTGTTGATTATGAGCGAGACTTCTATTGGGTTGGTAGGAGCTAGGAATAGCGTACAGTGGACCCCCGAGTTTCGTAAAAACTTCACTCCTGAAGTCTGCTCAAGCGCCATTACCGAACGAATTTACTCCCTTAAGGAAAAATGTCACGTAGGTTAGTCTATTTCAGACCCCCAAAAATACACTTCCACAAGCACTTACAATATTATACTTACATAACTGTACGATTTCCGGGGTTTACGAAACTCGGGGGTCCACTGTATTAGGGTAGGTGTTGGCGAGGTAGTCTGTTGGACATGTGTTCGAGCTTGGGATTTTACTCACTAGATTCTTTCCTATGGTGAAGAAAACATGAAGTCTGTTTGCTGTCTCAGTTGGTGAGAGTAGGGGTTCGTCTGTTTTTGATAATTTGATGGTATTGTTCTTGGATATCTTTTTATTTCCTAGAATTGCAGATAGGGTTTTCCAGGTCTTTTTCATATCACCTTTTATGTTATGTAATCTGTTCTCGTAATATAATTTTTTTGACCTAATCAGGCTGGTAAGGATTGATGAGTAGCGTTTGGATTGTTCTCTGGTTATTAGACCCCTTCTGTATTGTTTTTCATATTGGTACCTTTTGTTAATGGATTTAAGGATACTGAGTGTTAGCCAGGGATTGTTGAGTCTCTTAGCTGTGATCTGAAATCTGTTTAGTTTTTTTAGGGCAATGTTTGTTATAGAGGTGGTGGTTTTTTTTAAGGAAATTATTGATGCATTCATTAGTATCTGAATATGATTCAATCTCATTATTCCAGTCGATGTCAATCATAGCTGTTATAAAGTTATTAACAGCTGACTCGTTATGTAGTCTGAAGGTAACTTTTGAAATATCTTGGGGCAAATTACCTAGGTTGGTTATGAGAAATGTAGGGTAGTGACCTGTGGTGTTGTCTGTGATTATGCCTGATTTCAGAGGGGATATAGTGTAAGTCCAGATGTGGTCTAATAATGAGATACTCGTCTCAGTGATTATTGTAGGTTTTGATATTGTTGGTAGTAATAAGCAGTTGTTCATAGCATTTGTAAATTCTGTTACCTGTGGGTCCTGGTCATGTAGGAGATTTATGTTGAAATCAACTGTGAGCAGCTGCTCAAATGGTCTTTGTTCATGTGTGCATCAGTTATCAGGTTTCCTAATTTTTCACTAAAGTGGTGAATGTTTGACTGTGGTAGTCTGTAGATGTTTATCACTGTGAGGGGTTTTTGCAGGTCTTTTGATTTAAATTTAGCTACAATATATTCTCCATGCTCATCACTTGTGCAGGAGTTATTGATACATTCAAGATGATCTGAGTAATATATAGCTATTCCACCCCCTCGCTGATCAGTCCTACAGTTGTGTATGGCTGTGTAACCTGGGATATCATAGACATCTGTAATACTAGGCTTTAGCCAGGTCTCAGTGAGTGTGAAGATTGATATATTGGTCTGTAGGGAGTGGAGTAGTGCTGTGAGGTCATCATAATGTTTGCTCAAAGATCTAACAATGTAAATAACCCTTTAACTGTCCACACGTAGATCTACGTTCACTCGCGCACTGCTCCGAATATTTAAAAAAAAAATCATTTTTTTTTAAATGAAGAGCGCATTTTTATAAACAGGATAGGCTAAAAAAATTTTAGGGCCAGTACTTACCGAGATATAAGCCCGACAAGTTGGTGCTGGATGCTCACCTGACAGCAACATCAAGTTCTGCCGCTTGCAGAAGTAATGCCGATATACTTTTTTTTCTAGTTTTTATTTTAATTTATACAATTTTTATGTTCTGGTAATTACAATTTATAATAGTTCTTGTGATTTCATAGCCAATCTTTGTTCTAACACTAATATTAGGTACTGAAATAGTACTCAAATAATCACAATGACACCAACAGGTGAACAATTTCACCTGCCATGGTCATTTACTATTGTCTATAAATATATACGAAATATTTATAGGTCCCAGCAATGTTTTAGACATCCTGGATTATATATGAAACTCCTTGAAGAATGGTGTGTTGACAATTGTCAGATAACTACTGATAAGGCAGTGACATTGATGAATGAATGTGTGCAAGGAACCCTTGCTTTGTTTTCACTGTCTGTATCTATCTGTCTATCTATCTGTCTGTCTATCTATCTATCTGTCTGTCTATCTATCTGTCTGTATATCTATCTGTCCATCTGTCTATCTATCTGTCTATATATCTGTGTATCTATCTGTCTATCTATCTGTCTAGCTCTGCTTATCTGTCTTTCTGTCTGCCTGTGTGTGCCTGGAGTATATGAAACTCCTTGAAGAATGGTGTTATGACAAGTGTCAGATAACACTGACAGCCCAATGACATTGATGAATGGGAGCAGGGAACCCTCTCCGTGTTTCCACTGTCTATCTGTCTGTCTGTCTAGCTCTGCTTATCTGTCTTTCCGTCTGCCTGTGTGTGTGTCTTTCCGTCTGCCTGTGTGTGTGTCTTTCCGTTTGCCTGTGTGTGTGTGTCTTTCCGTCTGCTTGTCTCAGTTTGAGTGCGGCTCGTAAGCCAACAGGTATTATACACGATGCAGAAGTGACAATGCGTATTACTTGCCAGTCATGGTATTATGTCTTATATCTACAAACATTGTATAGTACTTTGCCTGGAATTTTTGGGTTATCCTGGGTAATTTACACTATGTATAATAACTGTACTTATGTGTACATGTGAGAGAGAGACAGAGATAGAGAGATATTACAGATATATATATATATTGACAGAGATATAGACAGATACAGAGATATAGGACAGATAGATATAGACAGATATAGACAGAGATATAGACAGATATAGACACAGAGACAGCCAAAGCCAGCCTGCCGAATATATAAGAACATAAAAAAGAAGGAACACTGCAGAAGGCCTACTGGCCCATGCAAGGCATGTCCATGTCACCCCCCAGCTTAGACCAATGACCCACCTAGTCAGGTCACATCCTCTGAAGGAAGAAGCACAGCATCAGACCTAGTAGCACAAGCTAGTCAGGCCCAACTCATACCTACCCACAACCACTCTTGTATTTATCGAACCTATTTTTACTTTCCTCTTATAAGGGGAGTGTTAATGCGACATGACATCATTGAAACCATGGTGTTTGCCACATTATTTGCTCTAGCTGGCACTCAATTGAACTAGTGCTCCCCCAAGGTACTAAGTGGTCCCAGATTTTTTTAATACTGCGCACACTGAGGGCGCAGACCCATTCTCTCATGTCTAGGCGACTCAGGCCTATTGCACTAAATTTGAAGGAATGAAAAATAAAACGTAGATCTACGTTCGGAGCAGTACGCGTACAAACGTATATCTATGTTTGGACAGTTAAAGGGTTAAAGATGGTTATTTTATTGTTGGCTCTGAGCAATGTTTTTGCTTGATCTGCCGTGTAGTAATTACAGTTGCTATTGGAATCATGTAAGTCATTTAATAATAGGTTGATATCAGGATCAATGCCTGTAATCATAAGATTTAGTGTGATTCTATAACTAGACTTGAGAATAATGGAATATGCTAAACTTATTAATATGATACTAGATTAATTATTCTTACAAACTAATTGGATTTTACAATTTTTAAAAAAAAATCACAGAGATATAGGATATTTGCACAATGTTGATGATTTACTAATACAAAGTAGAGTGGACTAATAGTAAAAAAGGTTGTAATCAAATTTTAAGTAAATAAAGTGATCATTAATACTGTATATAGTTAAGGTTGGAAAATGGTAGTGGTAAATATGTATTAAAAAATATAGCAGTAAATGCAATTATAGAAAAAGATATACTATATAAAAAGTTACATATACTAACTATTTGATTATTACAATTTTGAACAATTTTCACAGATATAGGATGGTTGTATAAAGTTGATGATTTACTAATTGAAGTGGCTAATGAAATGGTTGGAATAGTTACTATGACTAGTATTAACTTGGTTTGGATAATTATTTGAATTCAATATTGCACTGGTTGAAATTTTAGAATATATAAAAACAATAGGAGATAAATGAATGTAAAGAACTATTTTAAGAGAATATAGAGATTAATTTTATAAAGTAGAGTGGACTAATAGTAAAAAGGTTTTGATCAAATTTTAAGTAAATAGTGATTACTAATACTGTAAATAGTTAAGGTTGGGAAATGGTAAATATGTATTAAAAAATATATAACAAATGGTTTCGGTTTTCGCCGAAAATTCGTTCCAGAATGCTGCTCAAGTGCCATTACCGAACGAATTTACTTCCTTAAGAAATAATGTCACGTAGGTTAGTCTATTTCAGACCCCCAAAAATACACTTGCAACAGCACTTACGAAAATACACTTACATAAATGTTCGAGTTTGGAGATGCACGAAAACTGAGGGACCACTGTATATAAAAAGTTACATATACAATGAGGTATGTGGTTGCTTTTAATACAGGAAAATACAAAATAAGTCACACAATCAATTTTGTGAGAAATTTGAGATAGTGAGGTAGCAGTTACTAGAACAATTATGACTTTACATGCACTAACGTAGTCTAAGGATTTGGTCTTTGAGGTTGGTCAGTCTCTGTAAGATTAGCATCTCGAAGGAAGTTGGACAGTTCATTTTCATTCGTGATATAGTAAACACGCCCTACATTTGTTTTCCTAACTAGGATTTTCCCATCCCATGTGAAGCACTGGTGCTTTTATAAGTTTATTTTTGGGGGTCTAAACGGACTAATCTAATTTACATTATTCCTTAAGGGAATAAATTCATTCGGTAACGGCACTCGAACAGCATTCTGGAACGAATTATGGCCGATAACCAGGGGTCCACTGTACAATTATCATACATAGTGTAAATTACCCACGAGAATAACACACACAAAGTCGAACTGACTTATTTCCTGTGACTGTGACTGTTAACCGACTATTCTCAACTTTTAATATATCTTCTTGAGAAATAAAGTTATCCTATCAGTGCCCGGGGAATGGGAGGGGATTAATATGACATAGGAAGCACTAAATTAGAAGGGGTTACAGTGCCTTGGGAATGAGAGGTAATTTGATACAAGGAAGGAAATGAGATCCAATTCCTTGTATTCTTTCTAAGTTTATAGATACGTAAATTTTTTTTTACATTAGATGACCTTAGCTGACATTATGGGTACTATTTTATACATCTTAGAAAGGCTACACAATGTATCAAATGCCAATGCCGACTCGACCTCTTACATTGGCATCAGTGGAGCATGTTGCAAGGATGCCATCATCGAAGGGAGAGAAGTCAAAGTCTGTAATCAAGTCTGAATGGCCATGAATGAGGGGAGTCGAGGAGTCCACTCGGCCTTTGTAGTCCAGCGGAACAATGCCCAGACTTCCACCACCTGAGGGAGACAATGTAGAAACGGTAACACTCCATGTTATTGTTGTATGCTATCAGCACTCTTAAAGACTAAAGGTGGACCTCGACTTACGATGGGGTTATGTTTCGACAAACCCATTGTAAGTCGAAAATATCATAAGTCGAATATAATAATAATAATAATCCACAAGTACAGTGGACCCTCGGTTAACGAAATTAATCCGGTCCAGGAGCTATTACTTAATCTGAATCTTTCGTTATCTGAAACCTTATTTCCCATAAGAAATAATGTAAATACAATTAATTCGTTCCACAGAAAAATAATCACTCAAAAAAAAAAAAAATAACATTTACTTACCTTTATTGAAGAGTTGCAGGCATCTGGAAGGTAGAGTTGCTGACAGGGGCAGGGTGTTAATGGTTGGAAGGGAAATCTCCCTCCAAAAGGACTTCAGGTAACAAGTCCCTCTCTGGGGTTACTTCCCTTCTTTTTCTTTTAATGCATGAATGCTACACTCCCTGCATGCCTGCTACACTCCCTGCATGAATGCTACACTCCCTGCATGAATGCTACACTCCCTGCATGAATGCTACACTCCCTGCATGAATGCTACACTCCCTGCATGAATGCTACACTCCCTGCATGAATGCTACACTCCCTGCATGAATGCTACACTCCCTGCATGAATGCTACACTCCCCTGCATGAATGCTACACTCCCTGCATGAATGCTACACTCCCTGCATGAATGCTACACTCCCTGCATGAATGCTACCTCCGCATGAATGCTACACTCCCTGCATGAATGCTACACTCCTGCATGAATGCTACACTCTCTGCATAATGCTACACTCCTGATGAATGCTACACTCTCTGCATGAATGCTACACTCTCTGGATGAATGCTACACCTCATGAATGCTACACTCGCTCCACTGCATGCCTGCTACCACTGGGGTGCCACTAGGAAGCTTCTTGGACCCATGGTGACTTATTTCACAGTGACAATCACAAAACCACCAAAAAAGACACCAAATATATTGTGAATCTTTGAAAGAGCGCGTTAGGTAATGTTCTCTCAATGGTAAACAACGCTTCACTGGTGTCCTGCGCTTGCGCGGAGCAGGCGGACATGTCTAATACCTTTCAGTAACAGAGGAATTTTTCGCTAACCGATTCCGAAAAAAGCTTACGTTTTCCGAAGCTTACGTTAACGGAACCTTTCGTTAACCGAGGGTCCACTGTACATGAACAGGGTATACAGGCCTAGCTGACATCAAAGACATACTACTACAGTGGACCCCCGAGTATCGTAATTAATCCGTTCAAGGAGCTAGTACTTAACACGAAGTTTTCGAAATTCGAACCATTATTTCCCATAAGAAATAATGTACGTAAATACAATTAATCCGTTCCACAAAAAAATATTCACATACTAAATTAAAAACAATATATATATATATACATTTACTTACCTTTATTGAAGAGTTGCAGGCATCTGGAAGGTAGAGTTGCTCAAAGGGGCAGGGAGTTAGTGGTTGGAAGGGGAATCCCCCTTCCAAAAGGACTTCAGGTGTCAAACCCCTCTCTGGGGTTACTTCCCTTCTTGGTCTTTTAATGCCACTAGGACCAGCTTGAGAGTCACCAGACCCCTGCCTGGTGAAGTAACTGTCCAGAGTCCTCTGTTTCTGGCGACCCTTCAACACTTTCCTGAAGTGCAACATGGCTCTGTCACTGAAGTGGCTGCACAGAAGGCTCATTTCAGCTTGCTCAGGGTGGTGTCTTTCAACAAATGTCTGCAACTCATTCCACTTTGTACACATCTCCTTAAGCACTGAAGAGGGCACCTCCTTCTGTCTCTCACCCTCCTCCTTTGAAGCAATAACCTCAGCTGTGGTCTGTTGCTGTTCCAGATGAAGCTCTTCAGTTGTTAGCTCTACCCTGTGGGCCTCCACCAACTCACCTCCAACCCCAGGTTGTTCCCCAATGCCACAATAGAGTCCACAACAGGCACAGGGTCGTCAGGGTCAAGGTCAGGGTCAGCCTCAAATCCTTCAAAATCCCTCTGTTGGACACAACCTGGCCACAATGGTCTCCAAGCAGAGTTCAAAGTCCTGGAAGTCACTCCCTCCCAAGCCTTACCTATAAGGCGTATGCATTGCACAATGTTGAAGTGATCTTTCCAGAACTCTCTTAGGGTCAACTCAGTGTCCGAGGTCACTTCAAACCACTTTTCAAACAGTTCTTTGGTGTACAGTTTCTTGAAGTTTGCAATGACCTGCTGGTCCATGGGCTGGAGGAGAGGAGTGGTGTTAGGAGGCAAGAACTTCACTCTGATGAAATTAAACTTGTCAGACAAACACTCTTGCAAGTTGTGAGGGTGAGCAGGAGCATTGTCCAGTATCAGGAGGCACTTGAGTGGCAATTTCTTTTCCAAGAGGTATTTCTTCACAGTAGGGCCAAACACTCCAGTCACCCATTCCTTGAAAATCTCCGTAGTGACCCATGCCTTGGTGTTAGCCTTCCAATGCACACACAAATTATTCTTGTCAACACTGTGTTTCTTGAAGGGTCTGGGATTTTCATAGTGATACACCAGTAAAGGCTTCACTTTAAAATCACCACTGGCATTGGCACACATCATAAGAGTTAGCCTGTCTTTCATAGGCTTGTGTCCTGGCTGTGCCTTTTCCTCCTGAGTAATGAAGGTCCTGTTGGGCATTTTCTTCCAAAACAGTCCTGTTTCATCACAGTTAAACACTTGTTAGGGGAGGAATTGTTCAGCCTCTACGAATCCCTGGAATTCATGCACAAATTTTTCAGCTGCACGTTTGTCTGAGCTGGCTGCCTCACCATGCCTCACAACACTGTGTATGCCACTACGTTTCTTAAACCTGTCAAACCAGCCTTTGCTGGCTTTAAAATCACTTGCCTCACCACTGGTTGCAGGCATTGTCTTGACAAGATCTGCGTGCAACTTCCTTGCCTTTTCACAAATTATCGCCATGGAAACACTATCACCCGCTCTCTGTTTTTCATGGATCCACACCAACAACAACTTCTCAACCTCATCCACTGTTTTCGATCTATTTTTCGTTAACATATCAACCCCTTTTGCAACATTAGCTTCCTTGATCTCATTTCTCTTTGCCAGGATAGAGCCGATAGTAGAAGGGGTTTTGTTGTACATCCTGGCAAGATCACTCAGACGTACGCCACTCTCATATTTTCTATAATCTCTTTCTTCAGTTCGATGGTGTTCCTCACTTTCTTTACCACAGGGGTGCCACTAGGAAGCTTCTTTGGACCCATGGTGACTTATTTCACAGTGACAATCACTAAAGCACCAAAAAAAACACCAAATGTATTGTGAATGTTTGAAAGAGCGCGCTAGGTAATGTTCTCTCAATGGTAAACAACGCTTCACTGGCGGCGTCCTGCGTCCCGCGCAGGCGCGGAGCAGGCGGACAGGTCTAATACGTTACGAAACACGAGCGGTTTTACGATTCTCGAAGTTGTAAAAAGCTTACGAAACACGATGTTTATGAAGTAAGAACCTTTCGAAACTCGGGGGTCCACTGTATATAGAAAGCCCCTTGCTATGCAGAGCATTTCAGGTAAATTAGATCAATTTTGTCCCAGGATGCAACTCACACCAGTCCACTAACACCCAGGATGCGACTCACACCAGTCCACTAACACCCAGGATGCGACTCACACCAGTTAACTAACACCCAGGATGCGACTCACACCAGTCCACTAACACCCAGGATGCGACTCACACCAGTTAACTAACACCCAGGTACCTATTTTATTGCTAGGCGAACACTGACAGCAGGTGTCTGAAAGGAAACACAAGCTAATGTTTCCACCTGTTCCAGGGATTGTGTGTGAGCTGAGTGCACTAGCAG
Organism: Cherax destructor; assembly: GCA_009830355.1. Taxonomy (NCBI): domain Eukaryota; kingdom Metazoa; phylum Arthropoda; class Malacostraca; order Decapoda; family Parastacidae; genus Cherax; species Cherax destructor. The sequence goes on from WNWK01025930.1 coordinate 14,338, forward strand.
TCGAGCTACAGGACACCTAATACATCCTCTCCTCACTTAGCAACGTACTCATTAACCGACACCTCGGACTTACGATGGGCTCTCTGACCAGTATGCATACCTAAATACTAATGTATATTAGAGCTGATTTCCTCTATTCTGTTTATTACAATATACAGCACACTACTGTATAAACATTTAAAAATATACCAGAAATGTTATAAATGGTGCAAAGGTGACATTAAAACAATATCAAAGATGATTGACACAAACCCACTACCATTATAGTATGTTCCTCGCTTAGCAATGAATTCGTTTACCGAGACGTGGTCTTAGGAACGGAACTCCATCATTAAGTGAGGAGAGATGCCTCTCCTCACTTAACGACGGGGTTATGTTCCTAAGAGTAAGTCGGTAAGCGAACCGGTCGTTAAGCGAGGAACATACTATAATGGTAGTATGTTTGTGTCAACCATCTTTGATATTGTTTTAATGTCACCTTTGCACCATTTATAACATTTCTGGTATATTCGGTAAATGAGTGCGTTGTTAAGTGAGGAGACACTGTATTCATAACACAGGAAATCTTCAACTTACAAACATGTAAGTCAAGGACTTACCTTAGTGAATAATTAACGAGTAAAACCGGCAAACGTAATAGCCGTACCTCTATTTTCCACATTGAAGGCGATGAAGGCGGCAGACGCCTTGATGTGGTTGCCACAGGACTGGGGTGCGCCAACCTTGATGTCGCTCACCCAATCTTCCTTCTTCGGTAGGAGCGGCGCGGCATTCTTGTACTTGCTTACTTTAAACCTCCACGCCATGGTGCCAGCCTAATTACACACACTCATTAATATTACCATAATGATAATTACACACACACACTCATTAATATTACCATAATGATAATTACACACACACACTCATTAATATTACCATAATGATAATTATAGGGATGAAAATTATGAACCCTAATTATTAAAATATAATAATAGTTATTATAGATATTCAAATCATTATCGATATCCTAGTTATATAAGGATATTTAAATTATTATTATTGATATAAACATAAAATACTTTATTGAGACATTGTACAGTTATATACATAAGGATATTAAAAATTATCCTATAATCCTAATTACTATACATAAGATTAATCAAATTATCTTGTAATCCTAATTAATACACATATATATAAGGTTATTCAAATTATCCTATAATCCTAATTACTCTACACAATTAAAATTATTATATAATTTCACGGAAAAATAATCTCGACGGATAATAGGATATTTCATGTCTTGATTATTTAAAAGTATATATTGACTGAAATGAACCCAGGATAAGACGAGATAATTATCCCCCTAAGGGTTAATAACTCGGGAAAAGGAAAGATAGGGTTAATAATTCTGGATAATTAACCAAGGGGTTAATAACTCAGGATAATAGAAGAGTTAACCTCCAAAGAGTTAAAAACTCTGGTTAATTAACCAGTTAATAACCCAGGATAACTGGTTAATAACCCAGGATAACTGGTTAACACCCCAGAATAACTTATTAATAACCCAGGAACTTGTTAACCCAGGATAACTAGTTAATCCAGAACTTGTTAACCCAGGATAACTAGTTAATCCAGAATAACTAGTTAATAACCAAGGATAACGGGTTAATAACCCAGGATAACGGGTTAATAACCCAGGATAACTAGTTAATAACCCAGGATAACTAGTTAATAACCCAGGATAACTAGTTAATAACCCAGGATAACTAGTTAATAACCCAGGATAACTAGTTAATAACCCAGGATAACTAGTTAATAACCCAGGATAACTAGTTAATCCAGAAGTTAATAGCCCAGAATAATGGGTTAATAACCCAGAATAACGGGTTAATAGCCGAGGATAATGGGTTAATAACCCAGAATAACGGGTTAATAACCCAGAATAACGGGTTAATAACCCAGAATAACGGGTTAATAACCCTGAATAACGGGTTAATAACCCAGAATAACGGGTTAATAACCCAGGAGAGTCAATAACCCCGGATAATTAACCAGGGTTAATAACCCAAGATAACTTAAAATTATTACCCCCAAGGGGTTAATAACCCCAGAATTAACCCCAGAGTTAACCCAGGATAATTATCCCATATATAAATACAACAAACTCCAGCACATTTAACCCCCCATAACGACCATTTCCCAGGCAAAATCCCCCCAAAAAATTCCCCCAGGGGGGAACTACCTCCCCAGAGAGGAATAATACCCGTTTAAACCCCAAAAATGGGGTTAAACTTGTTAAAAATAACGCCACTGTGCCATTAGAGACGGACAGCCCCTCCCTCACCCACCTGTCAAAACACCGCCCATTTTAACCCTATTTTCCGCCGCCCACGCCCATTTCCCACTTATTATACCCCACTGTGGTGCCCCAGGTGGTCCTTAGCGGGGGCCTGGTGGGGGTTATGGGGATCCCAGGGGTCTATTGGGGGAGAAAATGGGGAAAATGTTGGGGTTATTCACCGCTTGTTTGTGAGCGTCCCAGGCTGGCGTCTGTGTTGTTGACACCTCCCTACCTCCCCTACCATCACCCCTTACAACTCCCCTAGCTCCCCTACTGTAACCTCCCCTCACCACTTACCCCGTTGGGATTACCCCTAGGTGACCCCTACACCTCTCCCCATGGTTCATGACTGGTTAAACTCCTTCCCCAAACTACTATAACTGATTATTATAGAATTTGTACACCTCTTTCACCCATCCATCACCCCTAGTGTTACTTCCCCTTACCCCTTACCCCCTTGGGTCGACCCCTAGGTGACCCCTACACCTCTCCCCATGGTCCATGACTGGTTAAACTCCTTCCCCAAGCTTCTATAACTGATTATTATAGAATTTGTGTTCATCTACCTCCCCTACCATCACCCCTTATATCCCTCATATCTCCCCTATTATTACCTCCCCTTACACCTTACCCCCTTGGCTCTACTCCTGGATGACCCCTACACCCCTCTCCAAGGCCCTTTACTAGTTAAATCCATTAGCATTATTATAGGATCTGCACACCTATTTCTCCCATCCATTACCCCTTATATCCCTCCTACCACCCCTATTAATACCTCCCCTTACTCCTTACCCCATTGGATCTACCCCTGGATTCCCCCTATTCCCCTCCCCAAGACTCACGACTGATTAAAACCATTAACCAAGCCTCTATTACTCAAACCCATTAACCAAGCTTCTACTGCCTAAACCCATTAACCAAGCTTCTGCTGCCTGAACCCATTAACCAAGCTTCTACTGCCTAAACCAATTAAACAAGCTTCTACTGCCTAAACCCATTAACCAAGCTTCTACTGCCTAAACCCATTAACCAAGCTTCTACTGCCTAAACCCATTAACCAAGCTTCTGCTGCCTGAACCCATTAACCAAGCTTCTGCTGCCTGAACCCATTAACCAAGCTTCTACTGCCTGAACCCATTAACCAAGCTTCTGCTGCCTGAACCCATTAACCAAGCTTCTACTGCCTAGACCAATTAACCAAGCTTCTACTGCCTAAACCCATTAACTAAGCTTCTACTGCCTAAACCCATTAACCAAGCTTCTACTGCCTAAACCCATTAACCAAGCTTCTGATGCCTGAACCCATTAACCAAGCTTCTGCTGCCTGAACCCATTAACCAAGCTTCTACTGCCTGAACCCATTAACCAAGCTTCTGCTGCCTGAAGCCATTAACCAAGCTTCTACTGCCTAGACCCATTAATCAAGCTTCTACTGCCTAAACCCATTAACCAAGCTTCTGCTGCCTGAACCCATTAACCAAGCTTATATTACTCAAACCCATTAACCAAGCTTCTACTCCCTAAACCCATTAACCAAACTTCTACTGCCTTAAACCAATAACCAAGCTTCTACTCTCTAAACCCATTAACCAAGCTTCTACTGCCTAAACCCATTAACCAAGCTTCTACTACCTGAACCCATTAACCAAGCTTCTACTGCCTAAACCCATTAACCAAGCTTCTACTGCCTAAACCCATTAACCAAGCTTCTGCTGCCTGAACCCATTAACCAAGCTTCTACTGTCTGAACCCATTAACCAAGCTTCTACTGCCTAAACCCATTAACCAAGCTTCTGCTGCCTGAACCCATTAACCAAGCTTCTACTGCCTGAACCCATTAACCAAGCTTCTACTGCCTAAACCCATTAACCATTAACGGTGGTCTGGTGGCTAGAGCTCTTGCTTCACACACGGAGGGCCCGGGTTCGATTCCCGGCGGGTGGAAACATTTCGACGTGTTTCCTTACACCTGTTGTCATGTTCACCTAGCAGAAAATAGGTACCTGGGTGTTAGTCGACTGGTGTGGGTCGCAGCCTGGGGGACAAGATTAAGGACTCCAATGGAAATAAGACAGACAGTCCTCGATGACCCACTGACTTTCTTGGGTTATCCTGGGTGGCTAACCCTCCGGGGTTAAAAATCCGAAGAAATCTTATCTTATCTTATCTTAAACTCATTAACCAAGCTTCTGCTGCCTAAACCCATTAACCAAGCTTCTACTGCCTAAAACCATTAACCAAGCTTCTACTGCCTAAACCCATTAAACAAGCTTCTGCTGCCTGAACCCATTAACCAAGCTTCTACTGCCTAAACCCATTAACTAAGCTTCTACTGCCTAAACCCATTAACCAAGCTTCTACTGCCTGAACCCATTAACCAAGCTTCTACTGCCTGAACCTATTAACCAAGCTTCTACTGCCTAAACCCCTTAACTAAGCTTCTACTGCCTGAACCCATTAATCCAAGCTTCTACGTTCCTGAACCCATTATACAAGCTTCTACTGCCTAACCCATTAACCAAGCTTCTATCTCTAAACCCATTAACCAAGCTTCTTACCTAAACCCATTAACCAACTTCCCCTTAAAACCATTCCACTCTACATGCTAACTTATACGAGTTGGCTTGATCCAAGGAATCAAAGCTTTCTCCTCCCATTAACTAATTATTTACCCAACCCATACAGTCTTCTCTTCCTCCAGAACATAACAACTTCTTGCTAATCCTTAACAATATTTATCTAAACTTAACATAGTTTACTCCTGTTTATTAACATATTAATAATAATTTGACTATTTAGTTGTAAATTTATACAAAGGTTTGCAAGTTTATGTAGATTATTTAATAAATACGCTTACAAATCTCCATTTCAAACACATTTGACGTTGTCCATCTTAAGAAAAATATTTTTTATGTGATGCTATGGCTGTGCATCTTGTAAATTATTATGTAACTTAAATTTTTAAGAGCTCTTAAAAAATTTTCTCTTATTCACATACACTTTTTATCTCTTCTTACTAAATCATTATTTAAATATCTATTATAAAAATTTTCAGATCCTGAACTTAAAAAGTGAAAAATGTATTGAATAGTGTATACATCTTTGTTGCTAAATAATAATAATAATAATAATAATACTAATAATAATAATAATAATAATAATAATAATATAATACTATAATAAAAATAATAATAATAATAATAATAATAATAATAATAATAATAATAATAATAATAATAATAATTTCTTTTCCAATAAAATACGGAATACGAATAAAAAAAGAGTATTGATCTTCAGTATATACTTATATGTAAATTAAGAATTTAATATCTTATAAAATAAATTTTTACACTCATGCGCAATTAGAAAAAATATTGTTAAGGGAAAACGAGCCAAGACAAAAAGAAATTCTACGTAAGCGATGTTTAAGCGACCTTCAAAATCTAAACATTGGTGAAGACAGTGAACACTTTCCAGCGACCATCTTGGTAGGTGTTTGCTGGAAGGTGTTTACTGGAAGGTGTTTACTGGGAGGTGTTTACTGGAAGGTGTTTACTGGGAGGTGTTTACTGGGAGGTGTTTACTGGAAGGTGTTTACTGGGAGGTGTTTGTTTACTGAAAGGTGTTTACTGGATGATGTTTTTTGGACTGTGTTCGCTGACAGTTGTTCTGGCTCATGTGTTCCTTGACAGGTGTTCTGGTTCAGGTGTTCCCTTTCAGGTATTCTGGGTCATGTGTTTGCTGATAGGTTTTCTGGCTCATTTGTTCGCTGACAGTTGTTCTGGCTCATGTGTTCCCTGACAGGTGTTCTGACTCAGGTGTTTTCTGACGTGTTCTGACTCAGGTGCTCGCTGGCAGGTGTTCTGATTCAAGTGCTCGCTGGCAGGTGTTCTGACTCAGATGTTCGGTGGCAGGTGTTCTGACTCATGTTTGCTGGCAGGCGTTCTGACTCAGATGTTCACTGGCAGGTGTTTTGACTCAGATGTTCGCTGACAGGTGTTCTGACTAGTGTTTTCTGACATGTTCTGGCTCATTTGTTTGCTGACAGGTGTTCTGGCTCAGGTGTTCGCTGACAGTTGTTCTGGCTCATGTGTTCCCTGATAGGTGTTCTGACTCAGGTGTTCGCTGACAGGTGTTCACTGACAGGGATTTTGCTGACAGGTGTTCTAACTGCCCTTAATGCCATGGCATGCCAGTGGCTCTCCTTGCATTACAGTTTTATAATTGTTTTATAATTGTAACTACCAATAACATTGTACACTTGTAACATGCATTGAAATAATAAAATTATTATTATAATTATTAGATGTTCGCTGACAGGTGTTCTGACTCAGATATTCGCTGACAGGTGTTCTGACTCAGATGTTCGCTAACAGGTGTTCTGACACAGATGTTCGCTGACAGGTGTTCTGACTCAGATATTCGCTGACAGGTGTTCTGACTCAGATGTTCGCTGACAGGTGTTCTGACTCAGATGTTCGCTGACAGGTGTTCTGACTCAGATATAGATGTTCGCTGACAGGTGTTCACTGACAGGGATTTTGCTGACAGGTGTTCTAAATCAGATGTTCGCTGACAGGTGTTCTGACTCAGATATTCGCTGACAGGTGTTCTGACTCAGATGTTCGCTAACAGGTGTTCTGACACAGATGTTCGCTGACAGGTGTTCTGACTCAGATATTCGCTGACAGGTGTTCTGACACAGATGTTCGCTGACAGGTGTTCTGACTCAGATATTCGCTGACAGGTGTTCTGACTCAGATGTTCGCTGACAGGTGTTCTGACTCAGATGTTCGCTGACAGGTGTTCTGACTCAGATGTTCGCTGACAGGTGTTCTGACTCAGATGTTCGCTGACAGGTGTTCTGACTCAGATATTCGCTGACAGGTGTTCTGACTCAGGTGTTCGCTGACAGATGTTCACTGACAGGGATTTTGCTGACAGGTGTTCTAACTCAGATGTTCGCTGACAGGTGTTCTGACTCAGATATTCGCTGACAGGTGTTCTGACTCAGATGTTCGCTAACAGGTGTTCTGACACAGATGTTCGCTGACAGGTGTTCTGACTCAGATATTCGCTGACAGGTGTTCTGACTCAGATGTTCGCTGACAGGTGTTCTGACTCAGATGTTCGCTGACAGGTGTTCTGACTCAGATGTTCGCTGACAGGTGTTCTGACTCAGATGTTCGCTGACAGGTGTTCTGACTCAGATGTTCGCTGACAGGTGTTGACTCATATGTTCGCTGGCAGGTGTTTGCTCTTCACACCTCCCGGGCAAGAAGGACATAACCCCTGACATACTTTTTTCGACTTATTTTCGTTATTTTCTCCAGAATTTTTCTAATTAATCGATATTTTAATTATATTTATGAGTGAGTGAGTGTCCGGGCTCGACCCTCCGTCCTATAACAGTAATTATAGGTGAGTATTTAGCCTCAAAACTGGTGTTATAGGCGAGTATTTTGACTGTAGACTGAATTCTAGGGATTTCACTTATAATGGTAGTTATAGGTGAGTATTTTACCTTATAATGGTAGTTATAGGTGAGTATTTCACCTTATAATGGTAGTTATAGGTGAGTATTTCACCTTATAATGGTAGTTATAGGTGAGTATTTTACCTTATAATGGTAGTTATAGGTGAGTATTTTACCTTATAATGGTAGTTATAGGTGAGTATTTCACCTTATAATGGTAGTTATAGGTGAGTATTTCACCTTATAATGGTAGTTATAGGTGAGTATTTCATCTTATAATGGTAGTTATAGGTGAGTATTTCATCTTATATTAATAGTTATAGGTGAGTATTTCATCTTATAATGGTAGTTATTGGTAAGTATTTCATCTTAAAATGGTAGTTATAGGTGAGTATTTCATCTTATAATGGTAGTTATAGGTGAGTATTTCACCTTATAATGATAGTTATAGTTGAGTATTTCATCTTATAATGGTAGTTATAGGTGAGTATTTCATCTTATAATGGTAGTTATAGGTGAGTTTCACTTATAATGGTAGTTATAGGTGAGTATTTCACTTATAATGGTAGTTATAGGTGAGTATTTCACTTATAATGGTAGTTATAGGTGAGTATTTCACTTATAATGGTAGTTATAGGTGAGTATTTCACTTATAATGGTAGTTATAGATGAGTATTTCACTAAATAATGGTAGTTATAGGTGAGTATTTCACTTATAATGGTAGTTATAGATGAGTATTTCATCTTATAATGGTAGTTATAGGTGAGTATTTCATCTTATAATGGTAGTTATAGGTGAGTTTCACTTATAATGGTAGTTATAGGCGAGTATTTCACTTATAATGGTAGTTATAGGTGAGTATTTCACTTATAATGGTAGTTATAGATGAGTATTTAACTTATAATGGTAGTTATAGGTGAGTATTTCACTAAATAATGGTAGTTATAGGTGAGTATTTCACTTATAATGGTAGTTATAGGTGAGTATTTCACTAAATAATGGTAGTTATAGGTGAGTATTTCACTTATAATGGTAGTTATAGGTGAGTATTTCACTTATAGGGGTAGTTATAGGTGAGTATTTCACTTACAATGGTAGTTATAGGTGAGTATTTCACTTTATAATGGTAGTTATAGGTGAGTATTTTACCTTATAATGGTAGTTATAGGTGAGTATTTCACCTTGTAATGGTAGTTATAGGTGAGTATTTCACCTTATAATGGTAGTTATAGGTGAGTATTTCACCTTATAATGGTAGTTATAGTTGAGTATTTCACCTTATAATGGTAGTTATAGGTAAGTATTTCACCTTATAATGGTAGTTATAGGTGAGTATTTCACTTATAATGGTAGCTATAGGTGAGTATTTCACTTATAATGATAGTTATAGGTGAGTATTTCACTTATAATGGTAGTTATAGGTGAGTATTTCACCTTATAATTGTAGTTATAGGTGAGTATTTCGGATCAAAACAGGTTTAGGACTCCTGCCTTAATTACAGTAATGACCCAGCCACCAACACTAAGTGTCAGGGGATTACCCAGACAGTTCAACTGGTTGTCTTCAAGACCCTGGTTGTCTTTAAGCCCCTGGTTGTCTTCAAGACCCTGGTTGTCTTCAAGACCCCTGGTTGTCTTCAAGACCCCTAGTTGTCTTCAAGACCCCTGGTTGTTTTCAAGACCCCTGGTTGTTTTCAAGACCCCTAGTTGTCTTCAAGACCCCTGGTTGTTTTCAAGACCCCTGGTTGTCTTCAAGACTCCTGATTGTCTTCAAGACTCCTGATTGTCTTCAAGACCCCTGGTTGTCTTCAAGACCCCCAGTTGTCTTCAAGACCCCCAGTTGTCTTCAAGACCCCCAGTTGTCTTCAAGACCCCCAGTTGTCTTCAAGACCCCTGGCTGTCTTCAAGACCCCTGGTTGTCTTCAAGACCCCTGGTTGTCTTCAAGACCCCTGGTTATCTTCAAGACCCCTGGTTGTCTTCAAGAAGGCACTGGACAGACACCTAAAGTCAGTACCTGACCAGCCGGGCTGTGGTTCGTATGTTGGGTTGCGTGCGGCCAACAGTAACAGCCTGGTTGATCAGGCCCTGATTCACCATGATGCCTGGTCACAAACAGGGCTGCGGGGTCATTGACACCTGAAACCCTCTCCAGGTATACTCCAGGTAAAGCTGGTTTGTGCTCCTCATTCTTGCCCCTTGTCAGTTTGGCTCCCCAGGTGTTGTATAACCTCTGTGGGTTTATAGTAGTAAGTAAGCCAGTCGCGAGGCGAAAATTTTCGTACTCATTCTTTCCCCTCGACAGTTTGGCTGCATTATGGGCAACCACGCGACTTCAGGGGAGCGCCGGGACCGTAACAAACCCGGCGACTCCTTCCCGCCGTACTCCCCCGGAAGGGTCGACGGTCAGGCCTTCACCTTCGACAAACACAAAGGCCAGAAGGGACTCCAGCAGCAACCGTCAGAGGAAGATCACGAACCTGTCGTCATAAAACCCATACAGGCAAGAGGTCCAATGATTTCTTGTCGTTTCCTATCTAACCAGCATAGAATAGACAGAATTTTTCTGTCATTTTCCAGCTAACGAGCGTAAAATAGACAGAATTTTTCTGTCCTTTCTCAGCTATCCAGCATAAGAACAATAGAATTTTATGTTATTTGCATCTAACCATCACTGCAACCACTCTATATTATAGTCATTTATTATTTTTTAAATGTTACAGTTTGTAGTCTATAGAGTACTCTATTTTGAAACCAGATATTGCATTTGAAGCACTGAATGTACCTAGTACATATAGCAAATTTTAATGTAGGAACATTGTATGTTTATTGGATATACCGTAACATCTTTACTAAATTTCAATATACTGACTGGGCTAAGTTTTCATTTCTGCATAACAGTCAGAAAAAGAAATTGAGGACCCAGTGCCAGCCAGACCGCGGCCGGCACTTGCACAGTGCAACAAGAAAATGCTTCCGTTTGTCATCAAGTGGGTGGGCGGAGGCCAGACAGTCGCCATCGCCGGAACTTTCAACGACTGGCAGCCGATACCCATGGTCAAGAGGTAGGCAATGTTTTGCTGGAGTTATTTAATATAATATATAATATATTTTATTTTGACATGATGCATGTACAGTGGAACCCCGGTTAACGAACACCCCGGAAATCGTGCAATTATGTAAGTATAATATTGTAAGTGCTTGTGGAAGTGTATTTTTGGGGGTCTGAAATAGACTAACCTAAATGACATTTTTTCTTAAGGAAGTAAATTCGTTCGGTAATGGCACTTGAGCAGGCTTCTGCAATGAATTTTTTTCGTTAACCGGGGTTCCACTGTATGTACAAAGTAGTACAGTGGACCCCCGAGTTTCGTAAGGTTCTTACTTCGTAAACATCGTGTTTCGTAAGCTTTTTACGATTTCGAGAATCGTAAAACCGCTCGTGTTTCGTAACGTATTAGACCTGTCCGCCTGCTCCGCGCCTGCGCAGGACGCCGCCAGTGAAGCGTTGTTTACCATTGAGAGAACATTACCTAGCGCGCTCTTTCAAACATTCACACTACATTTGGTGTTTTTTTTGGTGCTTTAGTGATTATCACTGTGAAATAAGTCACCATGGGTCCAAAGAAGCTTCCTAGTGGCACCCCTGTGGTAAAGAAAGTGAGGAACACCATCGAACTGAAGAAAGAGATTATAGAAAAATATGAGAGTGGCGTACGTCTGAGTGATCTTGCCAGGATGTACAACAAAACCCCTTCTACTATCAGCTCTATCCTGGCAAAGAGAAATGAGATCAAGGAAGCTAATGTTGCAAAAGGGGTTGATATGTTAACGAAAAATAGATCGAAAACAGTGGATGAGGTTGAGAAGTTGTTGTTGGTGAGGATCCATGAAAAACAGAGAGCGGGTGATAGTATTTCCATGGCGATAATTTGTGAAAAGGCAAGGAAGTTGCGCGCAGATCTTGTCAAGACAATGCCTGCAACCAGTGGTGAGACAAGTGATTTTAAAGCCAGCAAAGGCTGGTTTGACAGGTTTAAGAAACGTAGTGGCATACACAGTGTTGTGAGGCATGGTGAGGCAGCCAGCTCAGACAAACGTGCAGCTGAAAAATTTGTGCATGAATTCCAGGGGTTCGTAGAGGCTGAACAATTCCTCCCCCAACAAGTGTTTAACTATGATGAAACAGGCCTGTTTTGGAAGAAAATGCCCAACAGGACCTACATTACTCAGGAGGAAAAGGCACAGCCAGGACACAAGCCTATGAAAGACAGGCTAACTCTCATGTTTTGTTCTAATGCTAGTGGGGATTTTAAAGTGAAGCCTTTACTGGTGTATCACTATGAAAATCCCAGAATCACAGTGTTGACAAGAATAATTTGTGTGTGCATTGGAAGGCTAACACCAAGGCATGGGTCACTACGGAGATTTTCAAGGAATGGGTGACTGGAGTGTTTGGCCCTACTGTGAAGAAATACCTCTTTGAAAAGAAATTGCCACTCAAGTGCCTCCTGATACTGGACAATGCTCCTGCTCACCCTCACAACTTGCAAGAGTGTTTGTCTGACAAGTTTAATTTCATCAGAGTGAAGTTCTTGCCTCCTAACACCACTCCTCTCCTCCAGCCCATGGACCAGCAGGTCATTTCCAACTTCAAGAAACTGTACACCAAAGCACTGTGAAAAGTGCTTTGAAGTGACCTCGGACACTGAGTTGACCCTAAGAGAGTTCTGGAAAGATCACTTCAACATTGTGCAATGCATACGCCTTATAGGTAAGGCTTGGGAGGGAGTGACTTCCAGGACTTTGAACTCTGCTTGGAGACCATTGTGGCCAGGTTGTGTCCAACAGAGGGATTTTGAAGGATTTGAGGCTGACCCTGACCTTGACCCTGACGACCCTGTGCCTGTTGTGGACTCTATTGTGGCATTGGGGAACAACCTGGGGCTGGAGGTGAGTGGTGAGGATGTGGAAGAGTTGGTGGAGGCCCACAGGGTAGAGCTAACAACTGAAGAGCTGCAAGAGCTTCATCTGGAACAGCAACAGACCACAGCTGAGGTTATTGCTTCACAGGAAGAGAGAGAGAGAGAGAGATAAGGAGGTGCCCTCTTCAGCGCTTAAGGAGATGTGTACAAAGTGGAATGAGTTGCAGACATTTGTTGAAAGACACCACCCTGAGCAAGCTGAAATGAGCCTTCTGTGCAGCCACTTCAGTGACAGAGCCATATCGCACTTCAGGAAAGTGTTGAAGGGTCGCCAGAAACAGAGGACTCTGGACAGTTACTTCACCAGGCAGGGGTCTGGTGACTCTCAACTGGTCCTAGTGGCATTAAAAGACCAAAAGGAAGTAACCCCAGAGAGGGACTTGTTACCTGAAGTCCTTTTGGAGGGGGATTCCCCTTCCAACCACTAACTCCCTGCCCCTATCAGCAACTCTACCTTCCAGATGCCTACAACTCTTCAATAAAGGTAAGTAAATGTATATATATATATATTGTTTTTAATTTAGTATGTGAATATTTTTTTGTGGAACGGATTAATTGTATTTACACTATTTCTTATGGGAAATAATGGTTCGAATTTCGTAAACTTCGTGTTAAGTACTAGCTCCTGGAACAGATTAATTACGATACTCAGGGGTCCACTGTATAATAGTTGGGTGTAAATGCCAAAAGCCCCATTATATGCAGAGAATTTCGGGCAATCTTAATACTACTGTACAGTGGTACCTCGAGTTTCATACAGTTCCCAACTCGAACAATTATGTAAGTGTATTATTGTAAGTGCTTTTGTAAGTGTATTTTTGGGGGTCTGAAACAGACTAATCTAATTTACATTATTCCTTATGG
>WNWK01025931.1:0-27984 GCA_009830355.1 Cherax destructor
AAATCGAACTTTACCGTATTATCCCTATTCTCGTACTCCATGTAATATTAAAAGTAATGGATTTGTGATCACTAGCTCCAAGCTCTTCAGTGATCTCAGATTATTTACAAGAGTTTCTTTATTTGACAAGACTAGGTCAGCAAATTATTACCTCTGGTAGGCTCCGTCACACACTGCTTCAGAAAACAGTCCTGAACTACTTCCATAAAGTCACTGGACTCAGTTTTACCGGTCAAAGAAGTCCAGTCAATATGACTAAAGTTAAAATCCCCTACTAACACTACGTTATTGTGCCTAGAAGCCTAACAATTTCGTCCCAAAAGTCTCCCTCTATCGTGATCCAAGCCTGGAGGTCGGTATATTACACCTAGAATCAGTTTTCTTGACCTTCTAGAAACTCTACCCAAACAGATTCTGTTAATGATCCATCTATTTTTAAGCCTGTTTTATGCAGCAATTTATATTTTCTCGTAAATACAATGCAACTCCACCCCTTTCCCATTATATCTATCTACATGGAACAACTTAAACCCCTGAATATGACACTCAGCAATCATATCCCGACTCTTGGTATTATACCATGTTTCAGTTATTGCAATGACATCAAAGTTCCCAGCACATGCTACCAAACGTAATTCGTTAATTTTATTTCTGGCGCTTCGACAGTTAGTATAAAATACATTGATATTATCTTCTTGGAACCTTTTCAGCTTTGTTTTACACAATTCTGTTACTATCATTACCCTGTGTCACTCGATTACTGTTATTGTTATGATTTATGATATCAAAGCTTGAATCAATATTTTGGCCCTCATTATTTACCATTCCTAAACCCATACTATTATTTACCATTCCTAAACCCATACCATTATTTACCATTCCTAAACCAGGTGGAGGACTGAGAGGGTTATGTCTGCCAGGGAAGGGGTGATGGAGGATGTACAAGACAGGGGTAGGGGAGTTGGTGAAGCTAAGGGAAGGGGTGGAGCTAAATGTAGTGAAGCTAGGGGAAGGGGCGGAGCCAAGGGTGGTGGAGCTAAGGGAAGGGGTGGTGGAGGATGTACAATTCAGGGGTAGCGGAGGTGGTCTAGGTAAATGAAGGGGTGGAGGTAAGGGAGGTGGACGTAAGGGAAGGGGTGGAGGTTAGGGAAGGGGTGGAGGTAAGGGAGGTGGAGGTAAGGGAAGAGGTGGAGGTAAGGGAAGGGGTGGAGGTAAGGGAACAGTAAGTCTCATAACTAAGTCCACAATAACAATATTGTCAGTCGCAAGATATTCTCTGGCCACAAAGCTCACTCACTCACTGAGTGAAACATTGTGAATCTTGGCCATAATCAGCTGGCGCCTTAACGCAGCTTACGCGTGATTCTCCAAAGTGTTCGTTCACAGTATCCGGCTTCATGGTTTTTAATCTAGAGGTTTAAAAGAACACACACAAAACAAACAAGTCTTTATAGTTTTGGTTCGGTGTTCGTGTGTGTTCTCTCGACTGGTTCAATAATCGTTGCCAAGTTTGCTTGTTCGTCTCCGTTGTTCGTCTTTCTTGTAGCGGTTGGTGTTGTGTTGTAGCTCCGCCTTCAAACATCTCTTTTGGTTAGTAGTTGGCTGACAGTGAACAGGTTACATGCCTTGTTCAGAAATGGTGTAAAATACCCACAAGTTGAAGATTAAATCACATGTCGAACACTTGGGTATCTTTATTTCATTACTACTGCTGCATTTAGAAATGGTTATAACTATGAAACACACTACTATGGAACACTACACTACTGGACAACAACACTGTACTATGGAACACTACACTACTGGACAACAACACTGTACCATGGAACATTACACTACTGGATAACACTGCACCATGGAACACTACACTACTGGATAAAACTGTACCATGGAACACTACACTACTGGATAAAACTGTACCATGGAACACTACACCATTGGATAACACTGCACCATGGAACACTGCACCACTGAATAACAGCACTGTATCATGTTACACTACACTGGATAACAACACTGTACTATGGAACACTACTGGACAACAACACTGGCCTGACACCTGGCTGACAGACCCCTCTTACTCCCTCCACCTGGCTGACAGACCCCTCTCAGCTCCTTTCCCTGGCTGACAGACCCCTCTCAGCTCCTCCCTCTGGCCGATGGACCCCCCTCAGGCCATCCCCCTGGCTGACTGACCCATCTCAGTCCTCCACCTGTCAGACAGACCCCTCTCAGGCCTCCACCTGGCTGACAGACCCATCTCAGTCCTCCACCTGGTAGACAGACCCCTCTCAGGCCATCCCCCTGGCTGACCGACCCATCTCAGTCCTCCACCTGGCAGACAGACCCCTCTCAGGCCTCCACCTGGCTGACAGACCCATCTCAGCTCCTTGCCCTGGCTGACTGACCCCCCTCAGCGAATCCGCCCCTGGCTCATAGACCCCTCTCGGCCTCTCCCCCTGGCTGACAGACCCCTCTCAGTCCCTCCCCTGTAGTAGCAGAAGTAGTAGTAGTAGTAATAGTAATAGGAGTACTATAGTAGTAGTAGAGGTAGTAGCATGACAGGTGTGGTGAGCTTGAGAAGGGTCTTGACAAGAGTGGTTTAACACATTTAAGTAAACGTCTTGGTTAATCTTAGAGAAGGTAACATCAATGTTAATATACTGTGTGGGTAGACCTGTGGTGTTCCATGGTACAGTGTTATCCAGTGGTGTAGTGTTCCATGGTGCAGTGTTATCCAGTGATGTGTACCATGGTACAGTGTTGTTGTCCAGTAGTGTTCCATAGTACAGTGTTGTTATCCAGTGTAGTGTAACATGATACAGTGCTGTTATTCAGTGGTGCAGTGTTCCATGGTGCAGTGTTATCCAATGGTGTAGTGTTCCATGGTACAGTTTTATCCAGTATTGTAGTGTTCCATGGTGCAGTGTTATCCAGTAGTGTAATGTTCCATGGTACAGTGTTGTTGTCCAGTAGTGTAGTGTTCCATAGTACAGTGTTGTTGTCCCGTAGTGTAGTGTTCCATAGTAGTGCTGTTATCCAGTGGTGTAGTGTTCCATAGTAGTGCTGTTATCCAGTGGTGTAGTGTTCCATAGTAGTGTTATCCAGTGGTGCAGTGTTCCATGGTGCAGTGTTATCCAGTGGTGTAGTGTTCCATGGTGCAGTATTATCCAGTGGTGTAGTGTTCCATGGTGCAGTGTTATCCAGTAGTGTAGTGCTCCATGGTACAGTGTTATCCAGTGGTGTAGTGTTCCATGGTGCAGTGTTATCCAGTGGTGTAGTGTTCCATGGTGCAGTATTATCCAGTAGTGTAGTGTTCCATGGTGCAGTGTTATCCAGTAGTGTAGTGTTCCATGGTGCAGTGTTATCCAGTGTAGTGTTCCATGGTGCAGTGTTATCCAGTGGTGTAGTGTTCGATGGTACAGTGTTATCCAGTGGTGTAGTGTTCCATGGTGCAGTGTTATCCAGTAGTGTAGTGTACCATGGTACAGTGTTATCCAGTAGTGTAGTGTTCCATGGTACAGTGTTATCCAGTAGTGTAGTGTACCATGGTACAGTGTTATCCAGTAGTGTAGTGTATCCATGGTACAGTGTTGTTATCCAGTGATGTAGTGTACCATGATAGTGTTATCCAGTGGTGCAGTGTTCCATGGTACAGTGTTATCCAGTGGTGTAGTGTTCCATGGTACAGTGTTATCCAGTAGTGTAGTGTTCCATGGTACAGTGTTGTTATCCAGTGGTGTAGTGTACCATGGTACAGTGTTGTTATCCAGTGTAGTGTACCATGGTACAGTGTTGTTATCCAGTGGTGTAATGTACCATGGTAGTGTTATCCAGTGTAGTGTACCATGATACAGAGTTGTTAGCCAGTGGTGTAGTGTACCATGGTACAGTGTTATCTAGTGGTGTAGTGTACCATGGTACAGTGTTGTTATCCAGTGGTGTAGTGTACCATGGTACATTGTTGTTATCCAGTGGTGTAGTGTACCATGGTACAGTGTTGTTATCCAGTGGTGTAGAGAGGGTGGGAAGATGTAGAGAGGGTGGGATGATGTAGAGGGTGGGAAGATGAGAAGTGGGATGATGTAGAGAGGGTGGGAAGATTTAGAGGGGTGGGATGATGTAGAGAGGGTGGGAAGATGTAGAGGGTGGGATGATGTAGAGAGGGTGGAAAGATGTAGAGAGGGTGGGATGATGTAGAGAGGTGGGAAGATGTGAGAGGGTGGAAGATGTAGAGAGGGTGGGATGATGTCAGAGAGGGTGGGAAGATGTAGAGAGGGTGGGATGATGTCGAGAGGGTGGGATGATGTAGAGGGGGAAATTGTAGAGGGTGGGATGATGTAGAGAGGGTGGGATGATGAGGGGTGGATGATGAGGGTGGAAGATGTAGAGTGATGATGAGAGGGTGGGAAGATGTAGAGAGGTGGAGATGTGGGGGTGATGTAGAGAGGGTGGGAAGATGTAGAGAGGGTGGGATGATGTAGAGAGGGTGGGAAGATGTGAGAGAGAGATGTAGAGGGGTGAGATGTAGAGAGGGTGGGATGATGTAGAGAGGTGGGAAGATGTGAGAGGGTGGGAAGATGTAGAGAGGTGGAAGATGTAGAGAGGGTGGGAAGATGTAGAGAGGTGGGAAGGGTGGGAAGATGTAGAGAGGGTGGGAAGATGTAGAGAGGGTGGGAAGATGTAGAGAGGGTGGGACGATGTAGAGAGGGTGGGAAGATGTAGAGAGGGTGGGATGGAGGTGAAGATGTAGAGAGGGTGGGAAGATGTAGAGAGGGTGGGAAGATGTAGAGAGGGTGGGAAGATGTAGAGAGGGTGGGAAGATGTAGAGAGGGTGGGAAGATGTAGAGAGGGTGGGAAGATGTAGAGAGGGTGGAAGATGTACAGTGTGTGGAAAGATGTAGGGAGAATTAAACGGGATGCCGTGAGAAAAAACCTGGATGCGAGGAGGGAGAGAGAAGAGACGGATAGAGGAGAGAGGGAGGGAGGTAGAGAGAAGGGAGGGGGAGGAGAGGGGAGAGGAGGGGAGACACCACTACAGTTTCCAAGCAAAAGCGGAAATATTTCAAGAGATTTGTGTGAGGCGGCCGCCTGTGTTTACACAGCGTCCCGCCTCATTATCCTTGCACAGTGGGGGGCACAGACCCCTAACCCACCTCTCACCCCTCATTATCCTGGCACAGTGGGGGGCACAGACCCCTAGCACCCCGTATCCCACCTCTCACCCCTCATTATCCTGGCACAGTGGGGGGCACAGATACCTAACACCCCCTAACCCACCTCTCAACTCATTATCCTGGCACAGAGGGGGGCACAGACCCCTAGCACCCCCTAACCCACCTCTCACCCTCATTATCCTGGCACAGCGGGGGGCACAGACCCCTAGCACCACCTAACCCACCTCTCACCCTCATTATCCTGGCACAGCGGGGGGCACAGACCCCTAGCACCCCCCTAACCCACATCTCACCCCTCATTATACTGGCACAGTGGGGGCACAGACCCCTAGCGCCCCCCTAACCCACCTCTCACCCCTCATTATCCTGACACAGCGGGGGGCACAGACCCCTAGCACCCCCGCTAAACCACATCTCGCCCCTCATTATCCTGACACAGCGGGGGGCACAGACCCCTAGCACCCCCGCTAACCCACCTCTCACCCATTATCCTGACACAGCGGGGGGCACAGACCCCTAGCACCCACGCTAACCCACCTCTCACCCCTCATTATCCTGGCACAGCGGGGGGCACAGACCCCTAGCACCCCCGCTAACCCACCTCTCACCCCTCATTATCCTGGCACAGCGGGGGGCACAGACCCCTAGCACCCAGCTAACCCACCTCTCACCCATCATTATCCTGGCACAGCGGGGGGCACAGACCCCTAGCACCCCCGCTTACCCACCTTTCACCCCTCATTATTCTGGCACAGCAGGGGTTCTAATCCTCATTCTCCTAGCTAGAAGGGACTAAGTACCCCAGTTCACCCTCACCTCCCCAGTAATGTACTGGGCAACATCTCGCCCTCCTCAACATTTTCAGACTCACTAAAAAAAAAAAAAAATCAATACACATTTTTTTGCTACATAAAAAATCACTATTTTTCTCACAATTTGAATTTTTTTCAATGTCTTTTTTTTTTAAATATTTTAATTTTCCCAACAAGAGTAAGACCAGACTGCATTCTGTGTTCACAATAATTCCCACACCACATTGCTCACTATACTGGGTCCCACACTACAATGTTCACTATACTGGGTCCCACACCACACTGCTCACTATACTGGGTCCCACACTACAATGTTCACTATACTGGGTCCCACACCACACTGCTCACTATTCTGGGTTCCACACCACACTGTTCACTATACTGGGTCCCACACCACACTGTTCACTATACTGGGTCCCACACTACAATGTTCACTATACTGGGTCCCACACCACACTGCTCCCTATACTGTGTCCCCCACCACACTGTTCACTATACTGGGTCCCACACCACACTGTTCACTATACTTTGTCCCACACCACACTGTTCACTATACTAGGTCCCACACTACACTTCACTATACTGGGTCCCACACCACACTGCTCACTATACTGTGTCCCCCACCACACTGTTCACTATACTGGGTCCCACACCACTGTTCACTATACTGGGTCCCACACCACACTGTTCACTATACTGGGTCCCACACAACACTTCGCTATACTGGGTCCACCACCACACTGCTCACTATACTGGGTCCTACACCACACTGTTCACTATACTAGGTCCCACACCACACTGCTCACTATACTGGGTCCCACACCACACTGTTCACTATACTGGGTCCCACACTACACTGCTCACTATACTGCGTCCCACACCACACTGCTCACTATACTGGGTCCCACACCACACTGTTCACTATACTGGGTCCCACACTACACTGCTCACTATACTGGGTCTCACACTACACTGCTCACAATACTGGGTCCCACACTACACTGCTCACTATACTGGGTCCCACACCACACTGTTCACTATACTGGGTCCCACACTACACTGCTCACTATACTGGGTCCCACACCACACTCCTCACTATACTGGGTCCCACACCACACTCCTCACTATACTGGGTCCCACACTACACTGTTCACTATACTGGGTCCCACACCACACTGCTCACTATACTGGGTTCCACACTATACTGCTCACTATACTGGGTTCCACACTACACTGCACACTATACTGGGTCCCACACCACACTGTTCACTATACTGGGTCCCACACTACACTGTTCACTATACTGGGTCCCACACCACACTGCTCACTATAATGTGTCCCCCACCACACTGTTCACTATACTGGGTCCCACACCACTGTTCACTATACTGGGTCCCACACAACTGTTCACTATACTGGGTCCCACACACTGTTCACTATACTGGGTCCCACACCACTGTTCACTATACTGGGTCCCACACCACACTGTTCACTATACTGGGTCGCACACTACACTGCTCACTATACTGGGTCGCACACTACACTGCTCACTATACTGGGTCTCACACTACACTGCTCACTATACTGGGTCCCACACTACACTGCTCACTATACTGGGTCCCACACCACACTCCTCACTATACTGGGTCCCACACCACACTGCTCACTATACTGGGTCCCACAGTACACTGCTCACTATACTGGGTTCCACACTACACTGTTCACTATACTGCATCCCACACCACACTGCTCACTATACTGGGTCCCACACCACACTGCTCACTATACTGGGTCCCACACTACAATGTTCACTATACTGGGTCCCACACCACAATGTTCACTACACTGGGTCCCACACCACACTGCTCACTATACTGGGTCCCCCACTACAATGCTCACTATACTGGGTTCCACACTACACTGTTCACTATACTGCATCCCACACCACACTGCTCACTATACTTGGTCCCACACCACACTGCTCACTATACTGGGTCCCACACCACAATGTTCACTATACTGGGTCCCACACCACAATGTTCACTATACTGGGTCCCACACCACAATGTTCACTATACTGGGTCCCACACCACACTGTTCACTATACTTGGACCCACACCACACTGTTCACTATACTGGGTCCACACCACACTGTTCACTATACTGGAACCCTCACCACACTGTTCACTATACTGGGACCCACACCACACTGTTCACTATACTGGGTCCCACACCACACTGTTCACTATACTGGGTCCAACACCACACTGTTCACTATACTGGGTCCCACACTACACTGTTCACTATACTGGGTCCCACACCACACTGTTCACTATACTGGGTCCCACACCACACTGTTCCCTATACTTGGACCCACACTACACTATTCACTATACTGGGTCCACACCACAATGTTCACTATATTGGGACCCACACCACACTGTTCACTATACTGGGTCCCACACCACACTGTTCACTATAGTGGGACCCACACTACACTGTTCACTATAGTGGGACCCACACATTGTTCACTATACTGGGACCCACAGTACACTGTTCACTATACTGGGTCCCACACCACATTGTTCACTATACTGGGACTCACGCTACACTGTTCACTATACTGGGACCCACACGACACTGTTCACTATACTGGGACCCACACTACACTGTTCACTATACTGGGACCCACACTACACTGTTCACTATACTGGGACCCACACCACACTGTTCACTGTGTGAACAGTATACATACACATGGTGTGTATACTGTTCACACAGTATACACACCATGTTCAGTGTTACACAGTTCACACAGTATACACACCATGTTCAGTTACACAGTTCACACAGTATACACACCATGTTCAGTGTTACACAGTACACACAGTATACACACCATGTTAAGTGTTACACAGTTCACACAGTATACACACCATGTTCAGAGCTACACAGTTCACACAGTATACACACCATGTTCAGAGCTACACAGTTCACACAGTATACACACCATGTTCAGTGCTACACAGTTCACACAGTATACACACCATGTTCAGAGCTACACAGTTCACACAGTATACACACCATGTTCAGTGCTACACAGTTCACACAGTATACACACCATGTTCAGTGTTACACAGTTCACACAGTATACACACCATGTTCAGTGCTACACAGTTCACACAGTATACACACCATGTTCAGTGTTACACAGTACACACAGTATACACACCATGTTCAGTGTTACACAGTTCACACAGTATACACACCATGTTCAGTGTTACACAGTTCACACAGTATACACACCATGTTCAGTGTTACACAGTTCACACAGTATACACACCATGTTCAGTGTTACACAGTTCACACAGTATACACACCATGTTCAGAGCTACACAGTTCACACAGTATACACACCATGTTCAGAGCTACACAGTTCATACAGTATACACACCATGTTCAGTGCTACACAGTTCACACAGTATACACACCATGTTCAGAGCTACACAGTTCACACAGTATACACACCATGTTCAGTGCTACACAGTTCACACAGTATACACACCATGTTCAGAGCTACACAGTTCACACAGTATACACACCATGTTCAGAGCTACACAGTTCACACAGTATACACACCATGTTCAGAGCTACACAGCTCACACAGTTAACTGTATCTTTCAAAACAAATGTCAACATTTGTATACGTTACTGTTCCCTAAACACATTCCAGCTGGTTTACCATACACGTCCTTAATACCCATGCTAGCCTGGTTGATTCCTCGAGTGATCTAGCTCCTAAAGACGGTCGTTATGATCGAAAGCGCTAAAACTAGTTTCTTATTCCCTTTCCAGTTTCTTACTGCACGTATTAATCGCTCGTGTCTAGGCAGAAGACTCACCTTGGTAACTAGGGATCATGCGGTAGCTAGTTTTCCGTTGCAGGGGGCGAGTGTTGCGGTTCAGAGGGGTAATGCCTGCTGTATCCTGGTACGCGCCACAGCTTTCAGAAGCTGCATGTGATTTGGGATAATGTAATTTTTGACAAACACTTAGCTATATGTATTTGTAATGTCCCTCACATTTCAGGTATTGTATATTCCATCTCTGTACCATCATTGTATCATTAAAGCCCATTCATTACCACACACACACACACACACACACAGGATTTTTCAGAGAGGGAACACAGAAACAAGGGGACACAACTGGAAGCTGAAGACTCAGATGAGTCAAAGGGATGTCAGGAAGCATTTCTTCAGCCACAGAGTAGTCAGGAAGTGGAATAGTCTAGAGAAAGATATAGTGGAGGCAGGAACCATACATAGTTTTAAGACAAGGTATGATAAAGCTCATGGAGCAGGGAGAGCAGAGACCCAGTAGCAGACAGCGAAGAGGCGGGGCCAGGAGCTGAGTCTCGACCCCTGCAACCACAATTAGGTGAGTACAATTAGGTGAGTACACACACACACATACAACAGGCCTAGTGTCTAATCGACATGTGCCTAGGACAAAATGGTAACACACATACACACACACACACACACACACACGCACACACACGCACACACACACGCACACACACACACACGCGCGCGCGCGCGCGCGCCACACACACACACACACACACACACCCCCAGACTACGGTATTAGAAAAGAAGTTGAAGGTTTGGTATACAAATGCAGATGGTATAACAAATAAATGTGAGGAGTGGCATGAAAGAATAAAGGAGACATCCCCAGACATAATAGCACTCACAGAAACGAAACTCACCAGGATGATAACAGATGCAATCTTTCCACCCGGATATCAAATCCTCAGGAAAGATAGAGGGAGCAGAGGGGAAGGAGGAGTTGCACTGCTCATTAAGAACCGGTGGGGATTTGAGGAAGTGGAAGGAATGGATGGAATGGGTGAAAGGGACTACATAGTAGGAACAATTCAGTCTGAGAGCCATAAGGTGGTAATTGCTGTAATGTACAACCCGCCACAGAACTGCAGGAGGCCAAGAGAAGAATACGACGAGAGCAACAGAGCAATGGTAGACACACTAGCCGAGGTAGCCAGAAGAGCCCACATGGGGAGAGCAAAGTTACTAGTTATGGGTGATTTCAATCACAAGGAGATTGACTGGGAAAACCTGGAGCCCCATGGAGGTCCTGAATCATGGAGAGCCAAGATGATGGATGTGGTACTGGAAAACCTCATGCATCAACATGTTAGAGACACTACCAGAGAGAGAGGTGGGGATGATCCAGCAAGACTGGACCTAGTATTCACCTTGAGTAGTTTGGACATCGAGGATATCACTTATGAAAGGCCCCTCGGAGCTAGTGATCATTTGGTTCTGTGTTTTGATTATATAGTTGAGCTACACGTGGAGAGGGGAGCAGGAATAGAAAAGGAAAACGAAACTACAAAAGGGGGGACTACACAGGCATGAGGAACTTCCTACAAGACGTTCAGTGGGAGAGAGAATTGGCAGGAAAACCAGTAAAAGAAATGATGGAATTTGTGACAACCAAATGCAAAGAGGCAGAGGAGAAGTTTGTCCCAAAGGAAAACAGAAGTAACGGGAAGACCAGAACGAGTCCTTAGTTCACCCAAAGGTGTAGGGAGGCAAAAACTAAGTGCACTAGAGAATGGAAAAAGTACAGAAGACAAAGGACCCAGGAAAATAAAGAGATTAGCCGAAGAGCCAGAAACGAATATGCACAGGTAAGAAGGGAGGCTCAGCGACAATACGAAAATGATATAGCATCAAAAGTCAAGTCTGACCCGAAGCTGTTGTACAGCCACATCAGGAGGAAAACAACAGTCAAGGACCAGGTAATCAGGCTGAAGAAGGAAGGTGGGGAGTTCACAAGAAACGACCAAGAGGTATGTGAGGAGCTCAACATGAGATTTAAAGAAGTATTTACAGAGGAGACAGGAAGGACTCCAGGAATTCAGAATAAGGGAGGTATACCAACAAGTGCTGGATGAAATACACACAACCAAGGAGGAGGTGAAGAAGCTGTTATGTGAACTCGATACCTCAAAAGCGGTGGGACCGGACAACATTTCTCCGTGGGTCCTTAGAGAGGAAGCAAAGATGTTAAGTGTGCCACTAACAAAAATCTTCAACACTTCCATTGAAACTGGGCAACTACCTGAGGTGTGGAAGATGGCAAATGTAGTCCCAATTTTTAAGAAAGGAGACAGACACGAGGCATTAAACTACAGACCTGTGTCACTGACGTGTATAGTATGCAAAGTCATGGAGAAGATCATCAGGAGGAGAGTGGTGGAGCACCTAGAAAGACACAAGCTTATAAACGACAACCAGAACGGTTTCAGGGAAGGAAAATCCTGTGTCACAAACCTACTGGCTGGAGTTTTATGACAAGGTAACAGAAGTAAGACACGAGAGAGAGGGGTGGATAGACTGCATTTTTTTGGACTGCAAGAAGGCGTTCGACACAGTTCCTCACAAGAGGTTAATGCAAAAGCTAGAGGATCAGGCACACGTAACAGGAAAGGCACTGCAATGGATCAGAGAATATCTGACAGGGAGGCAACAACGAGTCATGGTACGTGACGAGGTGTCAGAGTGGGCACCTGTGACGAGTGAGGTTCCACAAGGGTCAGTCCTAGGACCTGTACTGTTTTTGGTATATGTGAATGACATAACGGAAGGGATAGACTCAGATGTGTCCCTGTTTGCAGATGATGTGAAGTTAATGAGAAGAATTAAATCAGTTGAGGATCAGGTAGGACTACAAAGAGACCTAGACAGGCTACAATCCTGGTCCAGTAAATGGCTCCTTGAATTTAACCCTGCCAAATGTAAAGTCATGAAGATCGGGGAAGGGCAAAGAAGACCGCTGACAGAGTATAATCTAGGTGGCCAAAGACTGCAAACCTCACTCAAGGAAAAAGATCTTGGGGTGAGTATAATACCGAGCACATCTCCTGAGGCACACATCAATCAGATAACTGCTGCAGCATACGGGCGGCTGGCAAACCTAAGAATAGCGTTAAAATACCTCACTACGGAATCGTTCAAGACTCTGTACACCATATACGTCAGGCCCATACTGGAGTATGCAGCACCAGTTTTGAACCCACACCTGGTCAAGCACGTCAGGAAATTAGAGAAAGTGCAAAGGTTTGCAACAAGACTAGTCCCAGAGCTAAGGGGATTGTCCTACGAAGAAAGGTTAAGGGAAATCGGCCTGACGACACTAGAGGACAGGAGGATTAGGGAAGACATGATAACGACATATAAAATACTGCGAGGAATAGATTAGGTGGACAGAGACAAGTTGTTCCAGAGAGGGGACACAGAAACAAGGGGTCACAATTGGAAGTTGAAGACTCCTATGAGTCAAAGGGATGTTAGGAAGTATTTCTTCAGTCATAGAATTGTCAGGAAGTGGAATAGCCTAGAAAGCGACGTAGTGGAGGCAGGAACCATACATAGTTTTAAGACGAGGTTTGATAAAGCTCATGGAGCAGGGAGAGAGAGGACCTAGTAGCAATCAGTGAAGAGGCGGGGCCAGGAGCTATGAATCGACCCCTGCAACCACAAATAGGTGAGTACACACGTACACACACACACACGCACACTCACACACACACGCACACTCACACACACACGCACACACACGCACACACACGAGATACAGATCATGGAGCAGGGAGAAAGTGGACTTAGTAGCGACGAGCGAAGAGGCGGAGCCAGGAGCTATGACTCGACCCCTTCAACCACAAATAGGTGAGTACACACGCACACAATGTTGGTACTCTCAATATATCGTGTTATTGTCTAGAATATCCAGTACTGCATTTACTTGTGTCTAATACACTGCCTTATAACTCCCATGTCAACATTTCATAGATCTTAGCAGGAGCTTTTTAGTCCTCACACTAAATGACCCTCAAAGGTTTAGCGCTTCACATACAACAGATGAAAAAAATCACATAAAAAATAACAGGAAAGGCTAGTTATCACGCATGACCTTTAGGTTAGCAGCAGGTAAGGCAGATAATCCTGTACAGCTACAAATCAAAGCCTAGAGGGCAGATAGTGCTATACACGTCACAGTATCGACCTCACCCTGATGAACGACATCGCTAAGACCACTAGATAATAGACGACAAGAACTAGCAAGTAGGAAGACTGGGGGAACAGGTAGAGAGGAAGACTAGGGGAACAGGTAGAGAGGAAGACTGGGGGAACAGGTAGAGAGGAAGACTGGGGGAACAGGTAGAGAGAAAGACTGGGGGAACAGGTAGAGAGGAAGACTGGGGGAACAGGTAGTGAGGAAGACTGGGGGAACAGGTAGAGAGGAAGACTGGGGGAACGATTAGAGAGGAAGACTGGGGGAACAGGTAGAGAGGAAGACTGGGGGAACAAGTAGTGAGGAAGATTAGGGGAACAGGTAGTGAGGAAGACTGGGGGAACAAGTAGTGAGGAAGACTGGGGGAACAAGTAGTGAGAAAGATTGGGGGAACAGGTAGTAAGGAAGACTGGGGGACAAATAGTGAGAAAGACGGGGAACAGGTAGAGAGGAAGACTGGGAGAACAGGTAGACAGGAAGACTGGGAGAACAAGTAGAGAGGAAGACTGGGGGACAAGTAGTGAGGAGGAAGACTGAGGAACAGGTACTGAGGAGGAAGACTGAGCAGAATAGACTGCAGGAGAGTCTTTGAGTGTGTACCTGTCAAGTGACTGGGTCAAGCACGTAAGGAGCAAACAGGAACTACAAGAAATACGCTACCTTATGGAAGCAAACACAGTGCTTATCGGAGAAGAGATGTCAGTAAGGGTAAAGCGGTGCTCCGCAAGCATCAGTATATGTGAATGACATACCAGAAGATACACAATAACACGTGTCCCTGTTTGTTGATGTAAACTTAATGGGAATAATAACTAATGAGGGCAATCAAAGGCTACAAATAAATCTGAACAAATTGCAACACTGATAAGAGAATTGGCTGCTGAAATTCAATTCCTAGCGAAAGTAAGGTGATGAAAATTGGGAAGCAAAAAACACTTTAATATGAGTTTAAGATAAGGGACAGAGACTGTAAACATTACTAAAGGTAACAGACCTTGGGGTGAGCATAGTGCCAAGCATATCGCTAGAAGCACACACCAGCCGAATAACTTTAGCAGCCATTGCTCGTCTGGTAGGTCTAAGAGTAGGCTTCAGGAATCACATTCCTTCACTGCTGCATATAGAACATGTCAGTTCCACCTTGGAGTATGCAGCACCAGTGTGATGCACACTCCATGATGTGAAGAAACTGGAGAAAGTTCAGAGGTATGCAATGAGTCTAGTCCCAGAGTCAATGAGAGTGAGGAGAGGCTAAGGGATCTGAACCTAACACCACTGTACGACACAACCAGAGGATACATGATCTACAAAGTTCTCAAGAGGATTTAATAGGATGACATGCATTAAGCTGTATTAATATTGGTAAAATAACCGACAATATCCTACCTCAGTTCATTTACATGTTAAGAACTGTCATCCTACCTCAGTTCATTTACAGGTTAAGAACTGTCATCCTACCTCAGTTCATTTACAGGTTAAGAACTGTCATCCTACATCAGTTCATTTACATGTTAAGAACTGTCATCCTACCTCAGTTCATTTACAGGTTAAGAACTGTCATCCTACCTCAGTTCATTTACAGGTTAAGAACTGTCATCCTACCTCAGTTCATTTACATGTTAAGAACTGTCATCCTTCCTCAGTTCATTTACATGTTAAGAACTGTCATCCTACATCAGTTCATTTACAGGTTAAGAACTGTCATCCTACCTCAGTTCATTTACAGGTTAAGAACTGTCATCCTATCTCAGTTCATTTACAGGTTAAGAACTGTCATCCTACCTCAGTTCATTTACAGGTTAAGAACTGTCATCCTTCCTCAGTTCATTTACAGGTTAAGAACTGTCATCCTACCTCAGTTCATTTACAGGTTAAGAACTGTCATCCTACCTCAGTTCATTTACAGGTTAAGAACTGTCATCCTACCTCAGTTCATTTACAGGTTAAGAACTGTCATCCTACCTCAGTTCATTTACAGGTTAAGAACTGTCATCCTACCTCAGTTCATTTACAGGTTAAGAACTGTCATCCTACATCAGTTCATTTACAGGTTAAGAACTGTCATCCTACCTCAGTAAACATACACACAATAGTTGAACTTAAATTCAAAGGTATTTTCTCAAGACACAAGTTACTCTGGGCTACATTGTACAGTTTAACTGGTAACTTGTAATGCGGACTTGACACCTGCCGACTCAGGGTATACATTGTGTCCTGACACAATGTATACATTGTGTCCTGACAACCTCTCACTTAACTATCAAAATTAACCTATGTGTTGATACAAAACAAAGAAAAATAAGAACTGAAAGGTGGAATTTAGAAGGGAAGGAGGGATATGGGAAGGAGGGATATGGGAAGGAGGGATATGGGAAGGAGGGATATGGGAAGAAGGTAAAGGGTAGGGAAAGAAGGTATAGGAAGGGAAATATATCTGGCCAGCTGAAGTGTAACATCCCCACTTTTCCAGAGTGCAGACACTGTATTTCCCACATCCAGGACTGTAACAACCCCACCCATCCATCAGAGTGCAGACACTGTATTTCCCACATCCAGGACTGTAACAACCCCACCCATCCATCAGAGTGCAGGCACTGTACTTTCCACCTCCAGGACTGTAACAACCCCACCCATCCATCAGAGTGCAGGCACTGTATTTCCCACATCCAGGACTGTAACAACCCCACCCATCCATCAGAGTGCAGACACTGTATTTCCCACATCCAGGACTGTAACAACCCCACCCATCCATCAGAGTGCAGGCACTGTATTTCCCACATCCAGGACTGTAACAACCCCACCCATCCATCAGAGTGCAGACACTGTATTTCCCACATCCAGGACTGTAACAACCCCACCCATCCATCAGAGTGCAGACACTGTATTTCCCACATCCAGGACTGTAACAACCCCACCCATCCATCAGAGTGCAGACACTGTATTTCCCACATCCAGGACTGTAACAACCCCACCCATCCATCAGAGTGCAGACACTGTATTTCCCACATCCAGGACTGTAACAACCCCACCCATCCATCAGAGTGCAGACACTGTATTTCCCACATCCAGGACTGTAACAACCCCACCCATCCATCAGAGTGCAGGCACTGTATTTCCCACATCCAGGACTGTAACAACCCCACCCATCCATCAGAGTGCAGACACTGTATTTCCCACATCCAGGACTGTAACAACCCCACCCATCCATCAGAGTGCAGACACTGTATTTCCCACATCCAGGACTGTAACAACCCCACCCATCCATCAGAGTGCAGACACTGTATTTCCCACATCCAGGACTGTAACAACCCCACCCATCCATCAGAGTGCAGACACTGTACTTTCCACCTCCAGGACTGTAACAACCCCACCCATCCATCAGAGTGCAGACACTGTACTTTCCACCTCCAGGACTGTAACATCCCCAGCAAACAACTAGTGAAAACGGTAGTTTGTACTACCAAGCAGTATTAATAGTAACATGTACTACCAACTGTAGCGTGTAGAACAAAGAGCTGTACAAACTTTATGTGTGTAAGGCCAGGCAGGTAGGGATAGGGTCGAATCCCCGATAACAAAAAACTCGGTCGATTATAAGATGAACTTGATGTTTGTCATGTCCTGGAGCAGACATTAAAACCTCTGGTTACTTTCCAGATGTACTGGAGTGACGCTGAAACATTCTCCAGTATCCCTCACCCCTTCCCCCAGACAAGTGGTACCAGGAAAGCAGTAACCTACCAGGGGACAAGGGGCAAAAACCATCACTCCATCCTGAAAGAGAGAGATCACAGCTGGCCATAATACTTAGTTACCCTGGATCCCCCCCTGGCAAACGCCATGGATACACACACACCTCTCAGTCCACAGCAGAATTCGAACCCTGCAAATTCGGCATCAGAGTACACAGTACTTTATCCAGTCTGGCTGTGTGGATAAAGTACTATGTACTCTGATGCTCAGTTTGCGATATATATATATATATATATATATATATATATATATATATATATATATATATATATATATATGTCGTGCCGATTAGGTAAAACTCTCGATTTTGGCATAAATAGCAACGCTCACCTTGCCATATAAGACAAGTGAAAATTTGTGTATGCAATAATTTCGCCAAAATCATTCTGAACATAACGAAAAAATATATTTCATTGTGTTTGTTTATTATTAAATTAATGTTAACGTATCTAAAATATATTTAGTTGGGTTAGGCTAAATTAAATTGCGCTTGTTGTAATAAGGTTAGGTAGGTTTTCAAAGTTTCTCTTGGTACAAAATTATAAATTCTTACATTAACATAAATGAAAAAAATATATCTTTAAACGTATAAGAGAAAATTTTAGAAAGGATTTAATTTTAGATGAGCTCTTGCTAATTGACCAGTTTTACCTAATCGGCACGACATATATATATATATATATATATATATATATATATATATATATATATATATATATATATATATATATATATATATATATATTATTGTATAGTAGGGTGTTAGTCACGTTAATGTATAGAGGAGCAGGCTTACTTCCTGTGTTCCATTACGACTGTGAGAGTTACGACCAGAAAGGCGATATTTCCCACATTATAACATTATTCCCTCCGGATATGAAGGCATAAACTTGGCTCAGTCTGTCCAGGAATTCTTTTTGATAAATTAGAGTCGTAGCATCGTGAATTACGGAAAATCAAGATCCTTTCTAAATTTGCTACAAGGGTGACGTATGTAAGCAAGTTAATACAATAAGGGCGTTAGTCTAATGTATCGTATGTCATGACTACAACCTACTGGCAAGTGATGTTTTTGTTAGAAATTTAATGTTATTTTGTTCAGCTGAAGGTTATATTACCCGTGAGTGTGGTAGTTAACAGTGTTATAGACAAGTTATATAGTAACAGTGTTGTAGAGAAGTTATAGAGTAACAGTGTTATAGAGAAATTATAAAGTAACAGTGTTATAGAGAAGTTATAGAGTAACAGTGTTATAGAGAAGTTATAGAGTAACAGTGTTATAGAGAAGTTATAGAGTAACAGTGTTATAGAGAAGTTATAGAATAAGTGTTATAGAGAAATTATAAAGTAACAGTGTTATAGAGAAATTATAAAGTAACAGTGTTATAGAGAAGTTATAGAATAACAGTGTTATAGAGAAATTATAAAGTAACAGTGTTATATAGAAGTTATAGAATAACAGTGTTATAGAGAAATTATAAATTAACAGTGTTATAGAGAAGTTATACAGTAACAGTGTTATAGAGAAGTTATAGAATAACAGTGTTATAGAGAAATTATACAGTAACAGTGTCAGAGAAATTATACAGTAACAGTGTCATAGAGAAGTTATACAGTAACAGTGTTATAGAGAAGTTATACAGTAACAGTGTTATAGAGAAGTTATACAGTAACAGTGTTATAGAGAAGTTATACAGTAACAGTGTTATAGAGAAGTTATACAGTAACAGTGTTATAGAGAAGTTATACAATAACAGTGTTATAGAGAAGTTATACAATAAGTGTTATAGAGAAGTTATACAATAAGTGTTATAGAGAAGTTGTAAAGTGTTATAGAGAATTTGTAAAGTGCTATAGAGAAGTTGTAGAGTAACAGTGTTATAGAGAAGTTATAGAGTAACAGTGTTATAAAGAAGTTATAGAGTAATAGTGTTATAAAGAAGTTGTAGAGTAACAGTGTTATAGAGACGTTATAGAGTTTTGTGTTAACTTTCAGTTCCCAAAAACAGTAACAACACTAACTTATACCAGATTAAAGACTAAGGATAAATCAGAATCAAGGTGAAAGAAAGGTAAACACAATAAAAGAATAAACACAAGAATAAAAAATGATTATAAAACAAGGATAAAAGGATAAAGGATAAATGGACAAGGATAAATACAAGAATAAGGAGACAAGGTAAACCAAAACCTAACAATCGTTAAGGAACCAAGGTTGGAATAACCAACAAGTGTTTAGTGTTGGAGACACCAGGTGGAACCCTACCTAACAATGTTGTTTAGTGTTGGAGACACCAGGTGGAACCCTACCTAACAATGTTGTTTAGTGTTGGAGACACCAGGTGGAACCCTACCTAACAATGTTGTTTAGTGTTGGAGACACCAGGTGGAACCCTACCTAACAATGTTGTTTAGTTGGAGACACCAGGTGGAACCCTACCAGTGAACCCAGGTGGACCCTCCTAACAATGTGTTTAGTGTTGGAGACACCAGGTGGAACCTACCTAACAATGTTTTTAGTGTTGGAGACACCAGGTGGAACCCTACCTAACAATGTTGTTTAGTGTTGGAGACACCAAGTGGAACCCTACCTAACAATGTTATTTAGTGTTGGAGACACCAAGTGGAACCCTACCTAACAATGTTTTTAGTGTTGGAGACACCAGTGGAACCCTACCTAACAATGTTTTAGTGTTGGAGACACCAAGTGGAACCCTACCTAACAATGTTGTTTAGTGTTGGAGACCCCAAAGGTGGAACCCTACCTAACAATGTTTAGTGTTGGAGACACAAGGTGGAACCCTACCTAAAAATGTTTTAGTGTTGGAGACACCAGGTGGAACCCTACCTAACAATGTTGTTTAGTTGGAGACACCAGGTGGAACCCTACCTAACAATGTTGTTTAGTGTTGGAGACACCAGGTGGAACATTACCTAACAATGTTTAGTGTTGGAGACACCAGGTGGAACCCTACCTAACAATGCTGTTTAGTGTTGGAGACACCAGGTGGAACCCTACCTAACAATGTTTAGTGTTGGAGACACCAAGTGGAACCCTACCTAACAATGTTGTTTGTTAACATTGTTTGAGACAAAGACTGCAACCCTAAACCAAACAAGTGTTTATGTTGGAGACACCAGGTGGAACCCTACCTAACAATGTTGTTTAGTGTTGGAGACACCAGGTGGAACCCTACCTAACAATGTTGTTTAGTGTTGGAGACACCAAGTGGAACCCTACCTAACATGTTTAGTGTTGGAGACACCAGGTGGAACCCCACCTAACATGTTGTTTAGTGTTGGAGACACCAGGTGGAACCCTACCTAACATGTTGTTTAGTGTTGGAGACACCAGGTGGAACCCTACCTAACAATGTTTAGTTTTGGAGACACCAGGTGGAACCTCACCTAACATGTTGTTTAGTGTTGGAGACACCAAGTGGAACCCTACCTAACAATGTTTAGTGTTGGAGACACCAAGTGGAACCCCACCTAACAATGTTACCGTAACATATGTTAACATTCCAATGTTTATAAATGTTCTAGAGCAAAGACTGCAAACTTTCAAGATCCGTACAAAGTGCACATATATTATTTGACAGTGCTCTTGAGAGCACACAGCTGCTATCAACACAAATACACTTTATGTATATTTAATATACGATAACCCCATAAAACCAAGCAATAAGACTTATTTTCACTGGACGCCAATACATTATACGTGAAGTATGTCATGGATACCAATACATTATACGTGAAGTATGTCGTGGATACCAATACATTATACGTGACGTATGTCGTGGATACCAATACATTATAATGACGTATGTCGTGGATACCAATACATTATAATGACGTATGTCGTGGATACCAATACATTATATATATTCGTTGTATAATTTAGAAAAGGCAGAACATGCAAGAAAGTCTACGGGAAGAGCACAATAAAACTCTATACCAGAATTCAGTAAAATCGATGGGAAATACAAAATACAATTCACGGGAACTACAAAAATCTTACGTATCACTTCAGTTATACACAACAATACTATGTAATCTGACACAATAATACCAAAGAATCTGACACAATAATACCAAAGAATGTGACACAACAATACCATGGAATCTGACACAATAATACCTAGGAATCTGACACAAAAATACCATGGAATCTGATGCAAAATGTCTCTTGTTATGACCCTTCAAAGTAATACTCAAGCTATACACTCAACTTATACATTATTGGTATAATGCATGTTGATGTTTACTTTTGGACGGGTTAAGTCTTTTATTGTTTGTGATGACTTTAGGGAAAAACGCCTCCCCACCTGGCACCAAGATCACTACCCGGCACCAAGATCACCACCCGGCACCAAGATCACTACCCGGCACCAAGATCACTACCTGGCACCAAGATCACTACCCGGCACCAAGATCACTACCTGGCACCAAGATCACCTGGCACCAAGATCACTACCTGCCACCAAGATCACTACCCGGCACCAAGATCACTACCTGTCACCAAGATCATTACCTGCCACCAAGATCACTACCTGTCACCAAGTTCACCACCTGGCACCAAGATCACTACCCGGCACCAAGTTCACCACCTGGCACCTAGATCACTACCTGGCACCATGATCACTACCTGTCACCAAGATCACTACCTGGCACCAAGATCACTACCCGGCACCAAGATCACCACCTGGCACCAAGATCACTACCCGGCACCAAGATCACTACCTGGCACCAAGATCACTACCCGGCACCAAGATCACTACCTGGCACCAAGATCACCTGGCACCAAGATCACTACCTAGCACCAAGCTCATTACCTGCCACCAAGATCACTACCCGGCACCAAGATCACCTGGCACCAAGATCACCTGGCACCAAGATCACTACCCGGCACCAAGATCACTACCTGGCACCAAGATCACTACCTGGCACCAAGATCACTACCCGGCACCAAGATCACCACCTGGCACCAAGATCACTACCCGGCACCAAGATCACTACCTGGCACCAAGATCACTACCCGGCACCAAGATCACTACCTGGCACCAAGATCACCTGGCACCAAGATCACTACCTAGCACCAAGATCATTACCTGCCACCAAGATCACTACCCGGCACCAAGATCCACCTGGCACCAAGATCACCTGGCACCAAGATCACACCTGGCACCAAGATCACCTGGCACCAAGATCACTACCTGTCACCAAGATCATTACCTGCCACCAAGATCACTACCCGGCACCAAGATCACCACCTGGCACCAAGATCACTACCTGGCACCAAGATCACTACCTGTCACCAAGATCATTTACCTGCCACCAAGATCACTACCCGGCACCAAGATCACTACCTGACACCAAGATCATTACCTGCCACCAAGATCACTACCCGGCACCAAGTTCACCACCTGGCACCAAGATCACTACCTGGCACCAAGATCACTACCTGACACCAAGATCACTACCCGGCACCAAGATCACTACCTGTCACCAAGATCATTACCTGCCACCAAGATCACTACCCGGCACCAAGATCACCACCTGACACCAAGATCATTACCTGCCACCAAGATCACTACCCGGCACCAAGTTCACCACCTGGCACCAAGATCACTACCCGGCACCAAGTTCACCACCTGGCACCAAGATCACTACCTGGCACCATGATCACTACCTGTCACCAAGATCACTACCTGGCACCAAGATCACTACCTGGCACCAAGATAACTACCTGTCACCAAGATCACCACCTACTAAAGCTAACAGCACTCTCCTGTAAGATGGGTTTCTACCGTCAAGGAGGACCACAAGGAGCACCTCGCTCTGACAACCTGACCCGCTAAGTTACTGGTTTGTCGCTCAAGTTTCCAGTCAGGTTGACGGCTTAAGACAAAAATGTTTATTTTTCTCTGTTGTTACGTCACAGGTCTGTTATGTCGCGTCACTGGTTTAATACAGATGTTAGAAGTGACTTAGAAATGTTAGTGCTGTTCTTTAAGTTAGTGTTTATAATATTTGTATTATTCTAGTCCGCGTAACAGTAGGTTTACCCACTTGTAAATTAAATCTATATACAATGATTTGTTTTTTTTATTAATAATATTATTATAATGATAACTAAACGCTAAACCCACAAGGGTTTTGAAAAAGGCTGATACGAAATTGAATAGTACTCAGTCCCTCAGACCAACTTCAACAAATTCTTCTCAATTTGTATTGATAAAGCCACTGGAGGGCGAAACGTCTACAATAACGATACCCAGATGTTGAACATGTGTCTAATTTTCAAAATGTGCTGAACTGTCTCTCCTCACTCCAGATTTTGATATATATAGTAAGCTTTTTCTTCTTCTTATTATTATTATTATTATTATTATTAGTATTATTACAATCAACACTAAGCTCTGCAGCAGCGCTGCAGCTCTCCTATAGTGAGTTTTTTCCGTAAAGGAGCATTGAAAAATTAAACAATACGCCTGGAGAGGCCTTTCGTATCAGCCTTTTTCAGTCACATTTACAAAACCCTTGTGGGTTTAGCGTATAGTTATGAGTACAATAATATTTACAAAAAAAAAAACAGTGTGTATAGAGTTGTAATAATATTGGTAGAATTACCGACAATATGTTAAGTAAAAGGACACAAATGCAACTAATGTGACATTTTATTGTGGCAACGTTTCGCTCTCCAGGAGCTTTCTCAAGCCATAACGGCTTGAGAAAGCTCCTGGAGAGCGAAACGTTGCCACAATAAAATGTCACATTAGTTGCATTTGTGTCCTTTTACTTAACATAATGTATAGAGTTGATTTACGAGTGGGTAAACTTACTGTTTAACGGACTAGAATAATATAATTATAAACACTAAATTAAAGAACAGCACTAACA
Source organism: Cherax destructor (assembly GCA_009830355.1). Lineage (NCBI taxonomy): Eukaryota > Metazoa > Arthropoda > Malacostraca > Decapoda > Parastacidae > Cherax > Cherax destructor. Next base: position 24,752 of record WNWK01025931.1, read on the forward strand.
TTTCTAAGTCACTTCTAACATCTGTATTAAACCAGTGACGCGACGTAATAAGCTGTGACGTAACAAAAAAGTGACGTAATAAAAGTGACGCAACAAAAAGTGACGTAACACAATAGACGTAACAAAACAGTGAGGTAAGACAGCAGAGAATGACGTAACATAACATACAGTGAGGCAACATAAGTGTAATGACGAGGTAACACAGAGTGTAATTAACACCTGGACAATCCTGAACGTTACGTTAGGTAAAGTTAGGTTTGTCAGGAAACAGGACAAGTGTTCCCTGACGCGGGTCTTAAATCATGTTATGACCCACAGCTGGAGCTTTTGGTTATCTGAGGCCTTCCACTGGCTTACCCTTCCAACCCTTTAAAAATTATGGTTATGGATAACTGGAGTGTAACGAACACCTGTCAGTGCTCAGTAATAACCAACATGTATATTTCGATCCCCTTCTTTGATCCTCTTCAGAAGATACATAAGTGGAATGAAAACAATAATATTTAGGGAAAGTCACGCAGTCCAGGTGAGGGACGTGTCCAGCAGTGGCTGGGTCAGAAGACAAACACAAAATCATACAATCTGCCCTCATAACTACCACTCCCAATTAAAACATCTCACAGGGACAATGGAAACCACGTCATTTCAAAATTCGCCTTCAGGAAGCACATAGCAGCGCCCAACCTAACACACAACACCAGCACAACATCAAGTGTTACACAGCCAAATTTTTAGTTTCACTTCAAGACCTGTGTTATCACTCACCTGCTTGACACGTCCCTCACCTGTACGGGGTGAGGTGCAACCTTCTCTATATACTCTTCTCATTTCAATTATGTATCTGCTGAAGAGGATCCTGGGAGGAGATCGAAATATACAGACCAATCAACCTCCTGTGTTTCTGTCTCTTATGTGTGTTATTATTGAGCAGTTAAGGTTACAATTATAACCATTTTTTGAAGGAACTGGTTCCAAACCTGAGAACCGAAATCACTCCGTATAAGAAGATACCAGTGCAAAATACCTCCACTAAAAAGCAGGGGCGCGACGAGTACACTGAGAGAGGACTCTATGAGCATCAGAGGTCCCCGACTCTTCAACACCCTCTCCCTCAGTGCATAAGGGGAAGTACCAACAAACCTCTGACTGTCTTCAAGAAGAAACTGGACAAGTTCCTTAAATTAGGGCCTGACCAGCCGGGCTGTGGTTCGTACGTTGAACTGCTTGTGGCCAGCAGTAACAGCCTGATGTATCAGGCTTTGCTCCACCAGAAGGCCTGGTCAAGGACCAGGCCTTGGGGCGTTGACTCCTAGGAACGTCCTTCAAGTAAGCAATGGCACATGAAGTCTTCTCTTGCTCTAAGTCCATTTATTTGTTACTCATAATACAAGAAAAAACAAAGAGATACAAAGACACTGTGTGTGTGTGTGTGTGTGTGTGTGTGTGTGTGTGTGTGTGTGTGTGTAGAGAGAGAGAGAGAGAGAGAGAGAGAGAGAGAGAGAGAGAGAGAGAGAGAGAGAGAGAGAGAGAGATAGATTAAAGAAAACTAATTAGCGAAAGACATGGCCACAATCCAGATTACCTGTCTTGTTGAAGAAACACACTCAAGGAAAGAGACAGTGCCGGTGTTAGAGACTGAGATGCAAGGTGGGGGTGATGGAGGAAGGTGGGGTGATGGAGGAAGGTGGGGGTGATGGAGGAAGGTGGGGTGATGGAGGAAGGTGGGGGTGGAGGAGGAAGGTGGGGTGATGGAGGAAGGTGGGTGATGGAGGAAGGTGGGGTGGAGGAAGGTGGGGGGGATGGAGGAAGGTGGGGGTGTTGGAGGAAGGTGGGGTGATGAAGGTGGGGTGATGGAGGAAGGTGGGGGTGATGGAGGAAGGTGGGGTGATGGAGGAAGGTGGGGGTGATGGAGGAAGGTGGGGGTGATGGAGGAAGGTGGGGTGATGGAGGAAGGTGGGGTGATGGAGGAAGGTGGGGTGATGGGGTGATGGAAGGTGGGGGTGATGGAGGAAGGTGGGGGTGATGGAGGAAGGTGGGGGGGATGGAGGAAGGTGGGGTGATGGAGGAAGGTGGGGTGATGGAGGAAGGTGGGGTGATGGAGGAAGGTGGGGTGATGGAGGAAGGGGGGTGATGGAGGAAGGTGGGGTGATGGAGGAAGGTGGGGTGATGGAGGAAGGTGGGGATGAGGTGGTGATGGAGGAAGGTGGGGTGATGGAGGAAGGTGGGGTGATGGAGGAAGGTGGGGTGATGGAGGAAGGTGGGGTGATGGAGGAAGGTGGGATGATGGAGGAAGGTGGGTGATGGAGGAGGTGGGGTGATGGAGGAAGGTGGGGTGATGGAGGAAGGTGGGGGTGATGGAGGAAGGTGGGTGATGGAGGAAGGTGTGGGGGTGATGGAGGAAGGTGGGGTGATGGAGGAAGGTGGGGTGATGGAGGAAGGTGGGGTGATGGAGGAAGGTGGGGTGATGGAGGAAGGTGGAGGAAGGTGATGGAGGAAGGTGGGGTGATGGAGGAAGGTGGGGATGGAGGAAGGTGGGAGGTGATGGAGGAAGGTGGGGTGATGGAGGAAGGTGGGTGGAGGAAGGTGGGTGATGGAGGAAGGTGGGGTGATGGAGGAAGGTGGGGTGATGGAGGAAGGTGGGGTGATGGAGGAAGGTGGGGTGATGGAGGAAGGTGGTGATGGAGGAAGGTGATGGAGGAAGGTGGGGTGATGGAGGAAGGTGGGGTGATGGAGGAAGGTGGGGGTGATGGGAGGAAAGGTGGGGTGATGGAGGAAGGTGGGGTGATGGAGGAAGGTGGGGGTGATGGAGGAAGGTGGGGTGATGGAGGAAGGGGGGTGATGGAGTGAGGTGGTGATGGAAAGGTGGGTGATGGAGGAAGGTGGGGTGATGGAGGAAGGTGGGGTGATGGAGGAAGGTGGGGTGATGGAGGAAGGTGGGGTGATGGAGGAAGGTGGGGGTGATGGAGGAAGGTGGGGTGATGGAGGAAGGTGGGGTGATGGAGGAAGGTGGGGGTGATGGAGGAAGGTGGGGGTGATGGAGGAAGGTGGGGGTGATGGAGGAAGGTGGGGTGATGGAGGAAGGTGGGGTGATGGAGGAAGGTGGGGTGATGGAGGAAGGTGGGGTGATGGAGGAAGGTGGGGGTGATGGAGGAAGGTGGGGTGATGGAGGAAGGTGGGGTGATGGAGGAAGGTGGGGTGATGGAGGGAAGGTGGGGGTGATGGAGAGGTGGGGG
>WNWK01025932.1:0-27984 GCA_009830355.1 Cherax destructor
TATTGTCCCAGTTTTCTTTCGTCCCCTTTGGTTTTCGTCCCCCACTGAAAGTGTCCGCCTGCCCGCCCACAAAAAGCATCCCACGCACGCATTCTGAGTCAGTCTGGCTTTATTGGGGGGTGGTAGTGCTTGTGGTAGAGGGTGGTAGTGATGATGGTGGTGGTAGGGGTAGTAGGGGGTGGTAGTGATGGTGGTAGAGGGTGGTAGTGAGGGTTTAGAGGGCTAGTGGTTGTGGTAGTGATGGTGGTAGAGGGCGGAGGGGTTTCCTGGTAGTGATTTTGGTAGAGGATGGAGTGATGGTGGATAGGGTGGAGTGATGGTGGAGAGGAAAAAGGGGATTGTAGAGGGGGGAGTGTTTTGGGCAGAGGTTTTGGAGTGTTTGGAGGAGGGTGGTAGTGAGGTAGAGAGGGTGGAGGTTTTGTAGTAGGGGGGGTGGTAGTTTTTTAGGAGGGTGGTAGTGATTGTAGTAGAGGGTGGTAGTGATGGTGGCAGAGGGTGGTTGTGAGGGGCAGTAGAGGGTGGTAGTGGTTGTGATGGTGGTAGTGGTTGTGATGGGGTAGTGGTTGTGATGGTGGCAGAGGGTGGTAGAGATAAACTCTCCTCCCTCTCCCCCCGTCTTCCATACGAAAACAAGATTCTTCAGTACAGTGGAACCCCAGATTTCGACTTAATTGTTCCAGAAGGTCGGTCAAACCGAAACGTACGAAAACCGAAGAAATTTTTCCCCAAAAGAAATAATAAAAATACAATTAATCTCTTCCAGACACCCAAAATTTTAAAAAAAAATACATTTTTGAAGAATAATTATAGTTTTTCATACAGAAAACAATGAAAATTTTAAATAAAGCATTAATGAAATGGATAAATGAACATTTAAATGACTATTACATACCTTTATTAAAGACTTTGTTGGCGTATGGAAACCCCAGGAGGAGGGAGAGTTTATTTTTTGGGAAGGGGAATCCCCCCAAAAGGGATTTCGGTATCAAAGCCCCATCCAGGGTTACTTCCCTTTTTCCTTTTCCCGGCACGGGCCCCCTGTCGCACAAAAAATCTGTCCAGAGAGCTCTGTTTCTGGCGTCTTAAGATTTGCCTAAAATGGGACAAGGTACTGTCACTGAACAGGTCATTATAATGTTTTGGATGAACATGCAAGTAATGCTCACTTGACCAGTGACAGAGCCAGACGGGAGACACACGCATGAGTGGCGGATCCCGGGCGGGTGGACGCATCTGATACGTACGATTCGGGTGGGGGTACGAAACCCGGGGACCAAAATTTTGCCCAACCAAGTGGTCTAAATCAAACGTATGATATTTGGTGCGTTTTAAATCCGGAGTTCCACTGTAAAGTTAAAAGTGTTTTAAAATGTTCATTTATCCATTTCATTAGTGTTTTTTATATTTATTTCTCATTGTTTTTTTGTATGTAAAATTATAGTTTTTCCCTCTATAAAATGTTTTTTTTGTTAATTTTTTTGGGGGTGTCTGGAAGAATGAAATTACATTATTTCTAGGGGAAATATTGCTTCAGTTTTCATCAAATTTGGTTTTCATCAGACCCTCTGGAATAAATTAAAAAAAAAAAACCGGGGTTTCCCCGTATATTAGTTACCCAGTAGAGCACTTTAGTGCATTTTAAGCTACTGTACATTTGTTACCCCCTTCAATTCAGGTAGGTGATGCCTAACATCCTAGAGGGGAGGGTGGCTGGGGCCCCCACTGTGCCAAGGTGGAATTTTAAATTCACTAACACCTAACACTTGTGCAGTCTCCACGACACATGCATCACCACTCAGCATCTCGATTACCTTCAGTTTTTTCTTTCTAAATAGGCATAGTTTTACACTTTTTAAATTTTTTTCCTTGCTTCATCAGTGTCACCTGCATTTGGTGTGTAAATTTTTGTTTTTTTAACAAACTGGTTTTCCCCCCCCCAAGGTAGGGTGCCCCAAAAAAAAAAAAAATTTTTTCACCATCACGGTCTTGCAAAAAATGTACGGGGTACTACAGCTCAGATGTCCCTCCAAACTGCAATATCCCCCCCCCCCTTTCAGAATGCACCTTTTTCCCCCTGATAAATAGCCAGAGACGAGATGGGGCGAAGTTATAATAATCAAGAGACAGGAAAAAAGTCTCCTCCTGAAAGTCTTGATCTGATCATATAGATGACCCTTCCTTTTTTTTTACATGATGGGGCAAAGGAAAAGCAAACAATGTGCACTGAGGGAAATAATAAGGGGAAAATTTTGCCCTACTTTTAAAAAATTTAAAAAAACTGAATTTAAATCACAGATTATTGAAAACACAAGTTTTTTGATAAAATTTATTTGCAGTTGTGTCTGGGAAAATCACAAAGCATTATCAGTACCGGGGGTTTTTCCCCCTTTTTCCCCCCCAATCTGCAAGACAGCAATTCTAGGCTCTCCCCCTTTAAACCCCTTTTTTCTGCCAAACGTAGATATACGTTTGTACCGAATTCCCCAACGTAGATTTTCGTTTTTTTTTATTCCTTCAAATTTAGTGCAAAGGCCTGAGTCGCCAGACATGAGAAAAGGGGCTGCGCCTCGGGGAAAAATTTTTAAAAAAAAGGGGGCCACTTAGTACCTTGGGGGAGCACTAGTTCAATTGAGTGCCAGCTAGAGCAAATAATGTGGAAAAAACCATGGTTTAAAAGATGTCAGTCGCATTAACACTCTTTATAAGATGAAAGAAAAAAAAGGTTCGATAAATACACGAGTGGGTTTTGGGGGGGAGGGGGCTGGACCTGACTAGTTTTTTCCCCCTTTTGATCTGATGCGGGTCCTTCCTTAGAGGATGTAACCCGACTGGGGGGGACATTGTCTAAGCGGGGGGGGGACATGGACTTGCTTTTGCAGGGGGCCCGTAGGCCTTCTGCAGTTTTCCCCTTTTTTATGTTCTTATATATTCGGCAGGTTGGTTTTTGGGTGTCTCTGGCTGTCTCTGTGTCTATATTCTTATATCTATCTTTTCCTTTTTTGTATCTGTCTATATCTCTTTTTTTATTATATATCTGTAATATCTCTCTCTCTCTCTCTCTCCCCCCATGTACACATAAGTACAGTTATTATAATAGTGTAAATTAAACCCAGAAAACCCCAAAAAAATTTCCGGGGGCAAAGTGCTATACAATGCTTGTATATATAAAAACATAATACCATGACTGGCAAGTAATACGCATTGTCATTTTATCGTATAATACCTGTTGGCTTACGAGCCGCACTCAGACTGAGACAAGAAGGGGGAAAAAACACACACACACAGGCAGATAAAAAAACACACACAGGCAGACGGAAATACGGGGTAAGCAGAGCTAGACAGATAGACAGGGGAAAAACGGAGGGGGTTTTCCCCGCTCCCATTCATCAATGTCATTGGGTTGTCAGTGTTATCTGACACTTGTCATAACACCATTCTTCAAGGAGTTTCATATACTCCAGGCAAAAACAGGCAGACAGAAAGACAGATGAGCAGAGCTAGACAGAGACATAGACAGATGGACAGATAGATAGACAGATAGTAAAAAAAAAAGGGGGGGGTTTCCCCCTGTGCACATTCATTCATCAATGTCATTGGGTTGTCAGTGTTATCTGACACTTGTCATAACACCATTCGTCAAGAGTTTCTTTTATACCCAGGCACACATAGGCAGGCAAACAAAGACATATGCCAATTTAAAAACAGAAAAAAAGATGATATATAGACAGATACAGATATATAGACAGATACAGATATATAGACAGATACAGATATATAGACAGATAGATACAGATAAAAAAGACAGATAGATACAGATATATAGACAGATAGATACAGATATATAGACAGATAGATCGGATATATAGACAGATAGATACAGTTTTTTTTTTTTTTATTAACACGGGGGCCCGGGGTTCCCCCCAAAGGGGGGGGGGTGGCCCAAAAAAGAAAAACTTTCATCATCATTCACTCCATTTTTTCTTGCCAGGGGGGTGCTTTACACTACAGTTATAAAACTGCAACATTAACCCCCCCCTTTTTGGGAGTGGATTTTTAATTTCCCATCTCCAGGACTCAAGTCCGGCCTCCCGGGTTTTCCTGAACCCCCTTTATAAATGTTATTTTTCTCACACCCAACAGCACGTCAAGATTAAAACCATATGCCTCCATTCCCCCTTTTCAAATCCCCACACATGCTTGCGGGGAACCCCCGCCCCCGACACAAACTTTTTTTCCCCCCCTCCAACCTTCCTGGGGGCCCACCCCTCCCCCCTTTTCCCCCACTACAGATTTATACCCCCCAAAAATCACTCTGTCTCTTTTCCCTTTCTCTACATGTCCAAACCACCTCAACAACCCCTCCCCAGCTCTCTCGGGGAAAACCCTTTTGGGGGAATCCCGCACCTCCTCCTAATTTCCAAATTTTCCCAACCTCTGCATTATATTCACCCCACATTGACCTCAGACATGACATTCCACTGCCTCCAGCCTTCCCCCGTTGCAACATTATCCCCCCTGCCACACCCATAAAAAGCGTTGGTATAACTATTTTTATACTTTCCCCTTTTTTACTTCCATGGACAAGGTTCTTTTTCTCCACAGACCCGAAGGTCCACCACCCTTTTTCCCTCATCAATTCTAAGGGTTCACCTCATCCTTTAAAAACCCCTCCGCCGACATTCCCCTCCCCCCAAAATCTGAATACATTCACCTCCTCCATACTCTCTCCCTCCAATCTGATATCCAATCTTTCGTGGGGGGTTTTCACAGTTTTTTTGCTGATGACACTGTGCTTTTTTGGGGGGTTCTGAAGAGAAGGAGAGGTTTGGATGAATTTGGTAGGGGGGTAAAAAAAAAAAATTGAAAGTGAATATAGGAAAGAGGAAGGGGGAGGATAACAAAAAAATACAGAAAATAAAAAGAAAAGAAAAAAGGGGGGAAAAAAGATATATAGACAGATAGAAAAAATATATAGACAGATAGATACACAGATATATAGACAGATAGATACACAGATATATAGACAGATAGATACAAATATAATAGAAAATAGATACAAGATATAAAGATAGATACACAGATATATAGACAGATAGATACACAGATATATAGACAGATAGATACAAAAGATATATAGACAGATAGATACACAGATATATAGACAGATAGATAACAGAAAAAACAGGAAAACAAAAAAGACAAAATGAAAAAAAGCAAATTCCCCTTTAAAAAAATTCATTCATCAATGTCACTGCCTTATCAGTAGTTATCTGACAATTGTCAACACACCATTCTTCAAGGAGTTTTTTTATAATCCAGGGGGGGCTTAAAACATTGGGGTTTGGGGGGTAAAAAAAACTTGTATATATTTATAGACAATAGTAATGACCATGGCAGGTGAAATTGTTCACCTGTTGGTGGATTGACATTTGAGTACTATTTCAGTACCCAAAATTTTTTTTTAGAACAAAAAAATTTGGGAGAAATCACAAGAACTATTATAAATTGTAATTACCAGAACATAAAAATTGTATAAAAAATTTAAAAAAAAAAATAGAAAAAAAATATATCGGCATTTTTTTTGCAAGTGGGGGGGGCTTGATGTTGCCGCCAGGTGAGCATCCAGCACCAACCTTTTTTTTGGGTTTTTTTCTCGGTAAGTACTGGCCCTAAATTTTTTTTTTTTGGGGCCCTCCTGTTTTTTAAAAAAAAGCCCCTTTAAAAATTTTTTTTTTTTTTTTTTTAAAAAATTTAGAGCAGTGCGCGAGTGAACTAGCTCTACGGGTGGACAGTTAAAGGGTTAATTCACACAAGTGCCGGCTGTCTCAATGCACCCTGTTAAAAAACCCCCTTTTGATATAAAGTAAAAACCAATGAAACCACTTAATAAAATGTTTAAATAAAAAAATTTTTTTTGAAGTGTCAGTATTTTTACAAATATCCTAATAAAAATATACATATTAAAAAAAAAAAAATTATAAAAAAATTCAAATATTTTTTATTACATTATTCTAAACACAAACAAAGGCATATTGCAATGTACATTAGATAAAATTTGCTTATATGTACATCCATTAAATAATTTTTTTTAAAAAATTCTACTAAACAGGAATTTTAAAATCTACTTCTTTTTTGGGCCCCTGGTAAAAAAAACCATGTTTTTTAACTGCAATATGAAATAAATTATACCTGTCAGAAATCTATTGTAGAATAGGGCAAGACGGGGGGGCCTGCAAGTACGGGGTGCTAAGGAAAGTTTTAACAAATTAACACTTTTGCATGGAATATGACATAGAAAAAGGGAAAAAGAGCACTTAATGTTTAGCCTATTATTATTAGAATCAAAAAAAAGGGCTAAAACCAAAAAATTGATTTTTGTAGGGAGGGGGAAAACTTTGGGGTAATAATCAGAAATGTACACAATGCCTTCTAAATTTTAAAGGGGGTTAAAGGTGTCATCCCCCCTTTTGGGTTCCCCCTTTTAATGGTTTTAAAAGAGTAAAGAGAAAAAAATTTTATTCCAGAATTAAAGGGGGGAAAACCTATATGAAACTGGGGGTTGCACTTCCATCAAGGAGGGAAAGGGGACATGGGTAAAGCACAAATTTTTTTTTCCATGAGCCAAGAAAAACTGGCCAAATTTTTTTTAAAAATGTTTGTTTTTAATATCTTCAGTATCACAATGGCGGGGAAACTCGGGGTAATTAAAAAAAATTTTCCCCCATGGTCATGTATGACCCTCTCAACATCTATTATTATTATTACATAGAATAAAAAAAGCGACAACCCTGAAGTTTTCCCCGCCCCTCCATTTATAATAAAAAAAAATGGCAAAGTCCTCAGAGTATATCAATGTAAAATACTTTTTTAAAAAATAAATAAAAAAATTATACCATGTCTAGTTTTTTTTTTTTCATTTCATTCTATAATTTTTTTTTTAGATAATTTTTTTCATAACTACTGACTGTATGTGTATGTAAATTCTTCAGCCTCATTACTATTTTTTAAAAAGGCTCAACAAAAAAAGAAGATAAAATGAGCTTGTCACCAGAATTCATTAAATACCGACTAAAATATTTCGGTTAAAAACAAGAGCCAAACAATACTTTATAATTAATCAATAGCACTAACTATATTTAAAAATTTTTTTTTTTTCCCTTTAAAACTTTTAAAAAAATTTAAATTTACTAACTACAAAAAAAAAATTACCGTACGTTTTTTCAAATGAAATAAGAAGAAATGATAATTGGCCAGAAGACATCCATGCATGTGCCCTACCAAAAACCTCTTATGCTGTATATAGGACATCAGGTAGAATAAAAGATGTCGAACCCCTTTTTTTTAAAAAACTGTACCCAAAATTCTTCCCCCGCCTGACAATTTAATAGCCATTTTGACAAAAAAAAATACAGCTAATAGATTTAAGTGCATTGATAATGTTTTCCAAGGAAAATAGCATCAGAAGGCTCAAACACATCTTTTTTTTGGGGAAAAATTTAGTGCTGCCTGAGCATGTGACTTAAAACAGGGTCCTTTTGGCCCCGGGACACCTCTTCCCCCCCCTAATCACACTGTGAATCTGAAATATTTAATTATTCATGTAAAAAAAAAAAAAGAATATTTAACACAAGACAGTAATACCCATCTTCAGATATTTTTTTATTAGGCTACAGTTCTTTTTAAAAAACAAATACATTTTTTTAATTTACTAATGGGGAGGGAGGGTAGGCATGTCAGAACTAGATATAATACAAATTAAAAACCCCAAATTTTTTTTTTTTATCCAAGAATTTTTTAAAGTTTGTAATATTATCCCCCTATTTTTTTTTTTTTTCCTAGTGTAAACAACCGACAAACAAGCCAGCACACAAAGTGTTCAGTTCTTTAGCAGAATTGTAAAATGTTCATTAAAACTACTTACAATGCAAAAAGTGATATTGAAAAAAAAGGGGGCTTAAGCTTCCCCCCCAAAAGGGCTCCCAGACAAATCAGTGTATGTATGTCATTGATTTTTTAAAAACACCCATCTTTTTCCAAACCCCCCAAAAATAGGGGGGGCTTCCCAAAAAAAAAAAAAACCATTCAATCAACAGACTAATAATTTTTAATTCTACAGTCCTGAACAATCTATTAAAATATTCATGGAAAAATTTTCCCAAAAACTGTACATTTTATAGGAAAATAAAATATGAAACTACCATATACATTTCTTCACTAAGCATAAGACAATCCAAGTGACAGGTAGAGCTTATAGCTCACTTCTAGAAATACAAAATATTAAAACATGTGTACCTTTTTGAAGTCACAGTTTTCCAGAGAGTTCCAGCAGAAGTGACAAGATTTAAAAATGACAGGTTTTCTGCAGGTGAAGGATGACAGGGGGGGGTCAAACCAAAGGGGTCCCAGGAGGATAAGGGACAAAGGTGAAGGGTTGCGGGGTCACTGTAAGCCTAAAATTTGGGAAATTTTCGGCTGCACCATTAATGTCAATTTATTTTCATCTAGGAAAATTATCAACCCTTTTTCAAAATAATGTAATGTACGAGTTAAATACACAAGTACAGGGGGGCCCCCCCAGTTTCGTAAAACTTCCTCCTGAAGTCTGCTCAAGTGCCATTCCGGGCAATTTACTCCCCGGGGAAAAAATTTTACGTAGGTTGTCTATTTCAGCCCCCCAAAAAAAACACTTCCAAAAAAACTTACAAAAAAAAACTTACATAATTGCACGTTTTCCCGGGGGGGATTCGTTAACCGGGGGGTCCACTGTATGTAGTACAAAAATGCTCTAAAATATTTAAAAGTCTTAAAATTTTATATTTAGTACACATGTAGGTAGTGGTTGGTAGTCAGCAACCACCCAGGGAGGTACTACCGTCCTGCCAAGCAAAATGAAAAAAAAAGCCTGTAATTGTCTTACATGATGGTGGGAAATTTTTGGTGTTTTTTTGGGGGCATAAACATGCAAGATTTCAGGTCTTTTTTCTACTTCTACTTACACTTAGGTCACGCTACGCAAACATGTAAAACGTTTATGTATACACACTCATCTGAGTTTTCTTTGATTTTATCTTAATAGTTCTTGTTTTTTTTGCTTTTCCTTTCATATCCATGGGGAAGTGGAAAAGAATTTTTTCCCCCCGAAGTCTTTTTAAAAAAATCAACTAAAATGCCGAAACAAGGGGAGAAACCCTTTTTTCCCGTATAGCTTACTAAAAAAAAAAAGAAGAAAACCGTCAAAGTGGGATGTTTGAATGTGCAGGGAAAAAATTTTGCAATGATAAGAAAGAGATGATTGTAGATGTTATGAATAAAAAAAAGGGGGTGTCCTGGTTTTTAAATGAGACAAAGCTGAAGGGGGTAGGAGAGTTTCAGTGGGGAGAAAAAAAATGGGATTGGGGGCAGGGGTTTAAAATAGAGTTAGAGCTAAAGAAGGAGTGGCAATAATGTTGAATAATCAAGGCAGGAAAAAAGGGGGGAAAATAAATGTAAAAATTAAGGATTTTTTGGGGTAAAAAAAGGTTGGATGTGAAAAGGGGGGTTTTAGAAAATGTTTATGCACCTGGGGAGAAAGTGTAGAGAGAGAGAGAGAGATTGATTTTGGGAAATGTTGAGGAGTGTTTGGGGTTTTGAAAAAGTGAGGAAATTGTGGGGGGGTCTTAATGCTAAAGGGGGGAAAAATTTTGTGGAGGGAGTAGTAGGAAAATTTTTCCCCGGGGTAAATGTAAAGGGGGGAACCCCCAAAAAGAGCTATGTGAAAGAGGTTTGGTAATAAGTAATACATATTTTATGAAAAAGAGGATAAATAAATATACAAGGTATGAAAAGCACATAAAGAAAGTAGTTTTTTGGGGTTATGTATTGGTGGAAAAAAGGGTTTGGGGGGAGGCTTCAGGATGTACATGTTTATAGGGGGGAAGGGGTATATCGGATCATTATTTGGTTGTAGCTACAGTTAGAGAAAAAATTTGAGGGGGCCAAAAAAAAAATGGCAACAACAAGTAAGAGAGAGGAAAAAATGTATAAACTAAGGGAAAGGAAGTTGGGGGGAGATATAAGCAACTATTGGCAGAAAGGTGGGCTAGTGCAAGAAGGGGTAGTGGGGGGGGGTTTTTAAAAGTTGGGATAGTTTTAAAATGGTATTTGAATTTTGGGGGGGGGAAATTTTTGTCTATAGGAGGGTGGGTGCAGGAGGAAAAAGGGGGTGGTGGAATTTAAGAAGTAAAGGGTGTGATAAAAAGAAAAATTTTTTTATGAGAGGTTTTTTTTTAAAAAAAGTGTTAATAGAAGAACAGGAGTACAGTGGACCCCGGTGTTCGTCCTGCTAAAAACACGCCCTTTTTTTAAGTGTATTTTTTTTAAAAAATTTTTTTTAAAAAAAGGGGGGGTTTTGGGGGGGGAAAAAAAGGGCCCCCTTTTTCTTTTTATTTCTTAAGGGAATAAATTTTGGGGTTTGGGGGGGCACTTGAACAGCACTGTTACAAAAAAAAAACGAACACCGGGGGGGGACTGTATATGGAGAGAAAAAAAAGGTGAAAAAAGTGGTGAGAGAGTGCAAAAAAAAAAGCAGATAAAAAAAAGGGGGGGGTTTGTCAAGAAATTTTTTTTTAAAACAAGAAAAATTTTGGAGTGAGATAAAAAAAAGTAAGAAAGCCTAGGGGGAAAAATAAATTTTTTAAAATTGAGTAGGGGAGTTAGTAGATGGGGGGGGTGGAGGTATTGGGTAGATGGCGGGGGGAAATTTTTTTGGGAAATTTTAAATGTCGATGAAAAAAAAGGGGGGGGGAATTTTTTTTACCGGGAGGGGGGGACAACATCGTTTAGGGGTGAAGAAGAGCAGGACAAAAATGGGGGGGGGGCGGAGGGATTACTAGAATGAAAAGGGTAAAAAAAAGGGGGGGAAATGACGGGATCATGACAGAAATGTTAAAAAACAGGGGGGGGTAGTGCTGGGGGGGTTGGTATTTTTGTGTAAAAAATGTATGAAAGAGGGGGAAAGGGGGCCCAGGGATTCAGAGAGCATGACAGTTTTTTTTATATAAAAAGGGGGAAGGGGGGGGAAAAAAGTGTAAAAATTATAGGGGAAGAAGTTTACTGAGTATATACCAGGTTAAGTGTATGGCAGGGTTTTTTGAAAGAATTAGAGGGAAGACAGAGAGTAGGATTACAGATGAGCAAGGAGGCTTTAAAAATGGGTAGGGGGTGTGTAGATCAAGTTTTTTTCAGTGAAGTATATATGGAAAAAATTTTTTGATGGTAGAGAAGTTTTCTTTTTCTTTTTTGGGGTTTAAAAAAAAGGGATATGATAAAGTGGATAGGGGAGCAATGTGGCAAATGTTGCAAGTGTATGGAATGGGGAAATTTTTTAAGGCTGTAAAAGTTTTTATGAGGATAGTGAGGCTCAGGTTAGGGTGTGTAGGAGAGGGGGTTTATTTTCCCCCGGGAAAAGTAGGTCTTAGACAGGAAATTTTGTAATGTCACCATGGTTTTTTAAATTTTTTTTTTGATGGGGTTGAAAAAAAAAGTAAATGCTGGGGGGTTGGGGGGGGGGGGATTAAATTAGGGGGGAAATTTAAAAGCAAAATGGGAGTTGACACAGTTATTTTTTCTGATGATACTGTGCTCATGGGAGTTTTAAAAAAAGGGGGGAAAGGGGCCCCAGTTTGGGAGTGTGTGTAATGGTAGAAAGTTAAAATGAACATAGATAAGAGAAAAGGGGATGAGGGTATAAAAACGAAAAAGAAAAATTAGATATCACATTGGAGAGAGGGATTATGGAAGAAGTAAATGTTTTCAGATATTTGGGATTTGGGCGTGCCCCGTGGATGGGTCTATGAAGGATGAGGTTAACCATAGAATTGATAAAGGGAAAAAAAAGGGGAGTGGGGGCGTTGAGGTATCTGTGGAGAAAAAAAAGTTATCCATTGGGGGCAAAAAAGGGGGAAAGTACGAAAGATAGTGGTACCAACCCCTTTTATGGGTGTGAAGCATGGGTTGCAAATGTTGCAGGGAGGGGGCTGGGGGAAAGGGGGGATGTCCTGTCTAAGGGAAAGGTGGTGTAAATATTATGCAGAAAATTGGGGAAAGTGGAGATTAGGAGAAGGTGTGGAGTTACTAAAGTATTTCTCAAAAAGGGGTGAAGGGGGGTTTTTGAGGGGGTTTTTTGGGAAAAAGAGAATGGATCAAAGTGAATGACTTGGAGACGTATAAATCTGTGGGGGAAAGGGAAAGGGAGGGTGGGGGGCGTCCCTAAAAAAAGGGTTTGGGGGGGGGGGAAAGGGGGTTTTTTTTGGGGGGGCTTGGACTTCCAGCAAGCAGGGACGTTTTGATGGGGGTGAATGGAGACAGTAAGGACAGTAATGGGGATAGGGGAAAAAAAAGAAAGAGCAGGAAGGGTAAAAAGAAAGAAGGGTTTTTAAATGTATATTACACCAATAGTCATATTCACCAGTAGTCATAGGTGGAGGTAGTAGGTTGGTAGACAGCAACCCCCCAGGAGGTACTACCATCCTGCCAGGTGACTGTGAAACAGAAACCTGAAACTGTTTTAAAAAGATGGTGGGGGTTGCTGGTGTCTTTTTTCTGTCTCATAAACTGCAAGATTTCAGGAAAAATCTTGCTACTTCTACTTACCTTAGGTCACACTACGCAAACATGTACACGTTTATGATACACACTCATCTGATTTTTTTTTGATTTTTTTTAATAGTTCTTGTTCTTATTGTTTTTCCCCTTTCCCCTATCCATGGGGAAGTGGAATAAGAATCTTTTTTCCGTAAGCCATGCGTGTTGAAAAAATCAACAAAAAAGCCGGGAACAAGGGGTTTGTAATTCCCCCTTTTTAAACTTACTAAAAAAGAAGAAAACCCCCCAAAATGGGATGTTTGAATGTGCGTGGATGTTGTGCAATGATAAGAAAGAGATGATTGTAGATTTTTTTGAATGAAAAAAAGCTGGATGCCCTGGCTTTTTTAAAAAAGACAAAGCTGAAGGGGGGGGGGGGAGTTTCAGTGGGGAGAAATAAATGGGGGGAGATCAGGGGTTTCAAAAGAGTTAAAAATTAAAAAGGGGGGGCAATAATGTTGAATAATCAGTTATGGGGGGGAAGAAGGAATATAAATGTATAAATTTTTGGATTATGTGGAGTAAAATAAAAGGGGTTGGGTTTTAAAAAAGGGGTTTTAGTAAGTGTTTTTTCACCTGGGAAAAAGAAAGTGTAGAGGGAGAGAGAGATTTTGGGAAATGTTGAGTGATGTGTGGGGGGGTTTTTAACCCCCAAAAAAGAGAGTAATTTGTGGTTGGGGATCTTAATGCTAAAAAAAGGGAAAAATGTTGTGGATGGGGGAGTAGGAAATTTGGGGTGCCAGGGGGGGAAAGTAAATGGGGAACCATTAATTGAGCTATGTGAAAGAGGTTTGGTTAAGTAATACATATTTTATGAAAAAGAGGATAAATAAATATACAAGGTATGATATAGCCGTGGGAAAGTAGTTTGTTGGATTATGTATTGGGGATAAAAAGGTTGATGAGTAGGCTTCAGGATGTGGGGCCCCCTTTATAGAGGGAACGGATATATCAGGGTCATTATTTGGGGGTAGCTAAAGTTAGAGTAAAAGGAGGGTGGGATAAAAAGAAAATGGCAAACAGCAAGTAAAGAGGTAAAAGTGTATAAACTAAGGGAGGAGGAAGTTAGGGGGGGATATAAGCAACATTTTGGGGGGAAAAGGGGGGGTAGTGCAAGTAGGAGTAGTGGGGGGGGAAGAGGTTTTTTTTTAAAATGGGGATTAAAGGGAAGGGGGAAAAAAAGGATATTTAATCAGGAGGAAAAAGGGTGAATGGGGGAAAAATGAAAAAAAGGGGTGATTAAAAAGAAAAAGGGGGCCCTTTTTGGGGGGGTTTCCCCCCCAAAAAAATGTTAATTGGGCCCCAAAAAAAAGAGTAAAAGAAAAAAATGGTAAATTTTAAAATAGGTAAAGTTTTGGGAAAAAGGCCCCCCCCCCAAAATTTTCAAAACCCCCAAAAAAAATTTTAGGAATAAACCCGGTTTTAAAAAACCCCAGGAACCCTTTGGGTTTTCAGTTAAAACCCCAAAATTAGTTGGGGGGCGGGGTTTTTTAATCCCCCCCTTTTTTTAAAAGGGAATTCTTTTAAATTCAAAAAAGGGGGGTACTTCCCCCTACCCCTTCCCCCCGGAAATTTTTTAAAACCCCCTTTAAAAAAGAGCGTTGGATTTAAATTCTACATTTCCCCCCCAAAGGGGAAAAAAGGGGGCCTGGGAAAAAAAAGGTCCCCCACCCTTTTTTAAACAGGGGGTTATCTCCTTTTAAACCCCCTTTGGGAAAAAATTTCCCCCAAAAATTAAATTTTTTTTTACCCCCTTTAAATTCTCCCTCCAAATGGATACCAAACTTTCTCACCATTTTTTGGGTTTTTTTTCCCCTTTTTTTTCCTTTTCCCTTTTTTTTTTTTTTTTTTCCATAAAAAAAAAGAATTTTTTTCCCCCCAAAAAAACCCCTGGGATAGGGGGAAAAAGAAAGTGACAAAAATTTGTAACCCTTTTCCTTTTCCCCAAAACTTCCAAAAACCCCCCAAAAAGAAAAATTATTTAAAACCCCCGGTTTTTTTGGTTTTTTTGGGGAAAATTTTTTCCCTTTTAAAAAAATGAGCCCATTTTAAAAAAAAATTTTGGAAATTTCCCCCCCTAATGAAACCCCCAAAACCCCCCCTACAAGTTTCCCAAAAAAAAAAAAACATTTTAATTTTAAAAGTTAACCCCCAAAAGGGGGGGGGGAAAATTTTTAAAAAAAACCCCCCCTTTAAAAAAAATTGAAAATTTTTAAAACCGGTTTTGGTTTTTTAATTTTTCAAAATTCTAATAACTTTGCCAAAACCCCAAAGAAATTTAAAAAGGGAAATTTTTTTGGGGGGTTTTCCCCTTTTTTAAAAAGGAAAACCCCTTTTCCAAAAAGGTAATTAAACCCTCTTCCCCAAAAAAAAATGAAACCCCAAAATTATATAAGTTTTCCCTTTTTTTAAAAATAATGGGCCTTTTTTAACTTCCCCCGAATTTTAAAAAAGGGGGTTTTTTAAGGTTTAAAAAATTTTTAAAAAAAAAGGGATAAATTTAACAAATTAAAAATTCCTTTTTTGTTACCCCTTCCCTTTTAAAAACCCCCTTTTGGTTTTTAAAAACAAATTCATTTTTTTAAAGGGGGCCCCCAATTTTTTAAAAAATTCCAAAAATTTTTTTTATTTTTTTAAAAAATTTGGGCGGAAAAAAATCTAATTTAAAAAGGGGGTTTTTTTAAAATTAAAAAACCTTTTAAATTCCTTTTTAATAATCTTTTTGGGAATTCTCTTTTAAAAGTTGGGGTAGTTTAAAAATGAGTTTAGAATGTTGGGGGGGAAATTTGTGGAATAAGGGGGGGGGGGGGGAAAAAAGGGGGATTAAGGAATGAAGAAGTAAAGGGGTGTAAAAAAAAAATTTCTTTTTAGAGGTTTTTTCAAAAAGAAGGAAAAAAAGGGGGGAAGATATGGAGAGAAAAAAAAGGTTAAAAGAGTGGTGAAGAATGAAAAAAAAAAGGGATGAAGAATGGGGAGGTTTCAAAAAATTTTTTTAAAAAAGAAAAATTTTGGAATGAGATTAAAAAAAGGAAAAAGCCTAGGGAACAAATGGATTTGCAGTTAAAAAAGGGGAGGGGAGTTATTTTAAAAAAAGGGGGTTGGGGGGATTGGGGAAAAAGGGGGGAAAATTTTGAGGAAATTTTTAAATGTTGATGAAAAAAGGGAAGGGGTAAAATTTTTGTTTAGGGGGGAACAAATCTTTAGGAGGGGGAAGAGCCCGGGTTTTTGGGGGTGGGGGGGGTTTCGGGGGGATTTGGGGGGAGAATGGGGAAAGGGGGGAAAAGGGGGGGTGGGAAAATTTTTGGGAAAAAAAAAGAAATGTTAAAAACAGGGGGATATAATTTGGAGTGGTTGGTTTTTTTTAATAAATGTATGGGGGGAGGGGGGGTACCCAGGGATTGGCAGAGAGCTGGGATTGTTCCTTTTATAAAGGGAAAAGGGGGGAAAAAAAAAGGGGAAAAAAATTTTTGGGGAATAAGTTTTGAGTTACCGGTAAAGTGTATGGAGGGTTATTATTGAAAGAATTAAAAGGGGGAAAAAGAAAGAGGATTTCCCCCTGAACAAGGGGGCTTTAGGAAAGGTAGGGGGTTGGGGAACCAAAGTTTTTTAAAAAACATATAAAAAAACAGTATTTGGGTAAAAAAGAAATTTTTTTCATTTATGGATTTGGGAAAAAAGGGGAAAAAAAAGGGAGGGATAGGGGCAATGGGCAAATGTTGCAAAAGGGAAAGGGAAAAGGGGAAAAGGGTTTTTTTAAAGGGGGAAGAGTTTTATGGGGGATAGTGAGGGTTTTTGGGTTTTTGAGGGGGGGATTTTTTTTTGGGGGAAAATGGTCTTAGACAAGGGGGTTTTGTCACCTGGTTTTCCCCCTTTTTTTATGGGTGGGGGAAAAAGAAGTAAAAATTGGGGGTTTTGGGGGGGGGGTGGGGTTTTAAAAATAAAAAAAAAATCAAAATGGGAGTTTTTACAGTTTTTTTGCTGATGAACTGTGCTTTTTGGGGGATTCTAAAAAAAGTTGCAAGGTTGGGGGGGAATTTGGGAAAGGGGGGGTAAAGGGAAAAAAAATTAAAAAAAAAATAGAAAGAGTAAGGTGATGAGGGTAAAAAAAAAATAAAAAAAAATTGGGGGTCAATTGGGGGGATTTTTGGAAAGGGGTAAAAAAATTTTTAGATATTTGGAGGAATTTTTGGGGGATGGGTTTTTGAAGGGGGGGGTTAACCCCCGAATTGATGAAAGGGGGGAAAAATGAGTGGGCATTAGGATCTGTGGAGACAAAAAACTTTCCATGGAAGGAAAGAGGGAAAGTAGAAAGTAAATTTACCAACCTCTTAAGGGGTGTGAAGCATGGGTTTTAAAAAATTTTTAAAGGGGAGAAAAGGGGGGGGGGCGTGGAGATGTCCTGTCTGGGGGGTTTGGGGTAAAAATTTAAAAAAGAAAATTGGGGGTTTTGGGAAAATTAAGGGGGGAAAAGGGGGGGATTACCAAAAGATTTTTTCCCCCGGGCTGAAGGGGGTTTTTTAGGGGGGGTTTTTGGGCATTTAAAAGAATGGAACAAAAGTGGGATTGGGGGCGTTTAAAAAAAGGGGGGGGAAAGGGGAAAAGGGGGGCCCCGGAAAAGGTTTTGGGGGGAAAAGGGGGGGGGGGGAAGGTTTTTGGGG
Organism: Cherax destructor; assembly: GCA_009830355.1. Classification (NCBI taxonomy): domain Eukaryota; kingdom Metazoa; phylum Arthropoda; class Malacostraca; order Decapoda; family Parastacidae; genus Cherax; species Cherax destructor. The sequence continues at coordinate 17,280 of WNWK01025932.1, forward strand.
GGGGGTTTTGGGGGTTCCCGGGAAAAAGGGGGGGCCCTTTGATAGGAGTGAATGGAGGCAATGGTTTTTTAAAAAAAACGTCTGTTGGAGGTGAGCAAAGGGGGCATTTTGGGGATTCAGGGAAACCGAAAGGGGGCTTGAGTTCCCCCAAATGGGAAGGGCAAATGCCCCCCCCTTTAAGGAGGGGTTCTGAGTTTTTAACTGGGAAAAACCTTTTTTAAAAAGGGGCTGAAATCCTTGCAAAAGCTTTTTGGGATGAAAAAGGGGGAAAAAGGTTTAAAATTAGGTATCTAATTTATTAACCTACTTGAGTAAAGCTTTGAGGCTGTTGATCACGATAAAGAATTGATATTGTTTATTTAGACTTTAGTAAGGCTTTTGATAGAGTACCGCACCAGAGACTGTTAAAAAAAGTGGCAGCTCATGGCTTTGGGGGGAAAAAGTGCTGTCATGGATCGAGTCATGGCTCCCCAATAGGAAGCAGAGAGTGTGCAAAAGGGGGGGTTTTAAAATCCGAATGGGGATTTTAAAGTGGTGTTCCACGGGGATCAGTCTTAGGCCCGTTGTTATTTATAATACTATCAGTGGCCCCCCATTCGAACATCAAAACTCCCCCCTCATTCCAGAATGCTGTTAAGTGCTGTTACCAAACAAATTTTTTCCCCCATAAGGAATGATGTAAATTAGGTTAGTCCATTTCCCCCCCCCAAAAAAATACAGTTATAAAAGCACTTACAATAATAAACTTACAAAAAAGGGCGAGTTTTGGGTGTTCGAATAGAGAGGGTCCACTGTATATCAATGACCTTGACGAGGGAATTACTAGTGATATGAGCAAATTCGCCCCCCACACGAAGATAGGTAGGATAATTGATTCAAACATAGATGTCATAGAACTTCAGGAAGACTTAGACAAACTTAATTCGTGGTCAGAAAAGTGGCAGATGCAGTTCAATGTAGATAAATGCAAGGTTCTGAAGCTGGGGAGTGTCCATAACCCAAGCACTTATAAATTAAATAACGTGAACTTAGCCATACAGATTAAAAGGGCTTGGGGGTGATGGAGGGAGCAACCTTAAACCAAGACAGCAATGCCAAAACGTATAATAAGGCAAATAGATTACTGGGGTTTATATAAAAAAGTGTTAGCAACAGAAGCCCCGAGGTTATATTACAGCTTTATACATCATTAGTAAGGCCTCACCTAGATTACGAGCTCAGTTCTGGTCTCCAAATTACAGAATGGACATAAATTCATTAGAAAACATTTCAGCGTAGAATGACTAAATTAATACATAGATTAGAAATCTTCCTTACGAAGAAAGATTGAAGACCCCTTTAAAAATTTTTTTCATTTTTTAAGGAGAATGAGGGGGGACATGACGGGGGATAAAATGGGGAAAAAAAGGGATTAACAAAGGGGATATAAATAAGGTCTTGAGGATATCTCCAAGAGAGAACCCGCAATAATGGATTCAAGTTAGATAAGTTTAGATTTAGGGATATGGGAAAATACTGGTTTGGAAATAGGGGAGTTGATGAGTGGAACAGTCTGCCTAGTAGGGGTTTTTGAAGCTAGGACCTCTTTCCTCCAATCTGATATCCAATCTTTCGTCACCTAATCTTTTGTTTTTCCACCTTTCTTTCCTATATTCACTTTCAATTTTTTTCTTTTTCACACCCTACCAAATTCATCTACCAACCTCTGCAACTTCTCTTCAAAATCTCCCAAAAACACAGTGTCATCAGCAAAAAACAACTGTGAAAACTCCCACTTTGTATTTGATTCTTTTTCTTTTTAAACCCCCCACCTCTTGCCAAGCCCCCCCATTCACTTTCTTACAACCCCATCTATAAATATATTGAACAACCAGGGGGACATCACACATCCTTGTCTAAGGCCCACTTTTTCTAAACCCCCTTGTTCATCTGCTATCCTGCTTTCTTCTTACTTTTTTAATTTTTCAATAAAACTCACCATACACTTTACCAGGTACACTAACAGACTTTTTCCCCTATAATTTTTATTTTTTGCCCCCTTTGCCTTTATACAAAGGAATAATACATGCTTCTGTCAATCCCTAGGTCCCTTTTCCCTTTCCATACATTTATTAAAAAAAGCACCAACCACTCCAAAACTATACCCCCACCTGCTTTTAACATTTCTATCTTTATCCCATCAATCCCAGCTGCCTTACCCCTTTCATTCTCCCCACTGCCTCACAAACCCCCCACACTCACAACTGGCTCTTCCACACTCCTACAAGATGTTATTCCTCCTGCCCTATACACGAAATCACAGCTTCCCTGTCTTCATCAACATTTAACAACTCCTCAAAATTTTCCCCTCCATTTTCCCCGATATTCAACTTCCATTTAATAACTCCCCTCTCCTATTTTTAACTGTAAAACCATTTTTTCCCTAGGTTTCCCTCAACTTATTAATCTCACTCCAAAACTTTTTCTTATTTTCAACAAAATTTGTTGATAACATTTCACCCACTTTTCATTTGCTTTTTTTTACATTGCTTCACCACTCTCTTAACCTCTCTTTTTCTCCATATACTTTCCCTCCTTGCAACACTTCTACTTTGTAAAACCTCTCATATCTAATTTTTTCCCCCTTACTACCTTTTACATCATTTCCACCAATCGTCTTCTTCCCCCCGCACCCACCGCCTGTAACCACAAACTTCTGCTGAACACTTAACATTAATCTTTAAATCTCCCCCATACATTACCCCATTGCCACATTTACAACCCATCTATCCTCCAATAGTTGTTTATTTTACCCTAACTGCCTCCTTTTTTTAGTTTATAAACCTTCACCTCTCTTTACTTACTGCTTCTTTTTTCCCTTGTATCCCATCTACCTTTACTCCCACTGTAGCTATAATAAAAGTGATCTGATATATCTGTGGCCCCTATAAACATGTACATCCTGAAGTCTACTCAAGTTTTTTTATCTACCAATACGTAGTCCAACAAACTACTGTCATTTCCCCTCATCATATTTTGTACAGTGGCCCCTGGGGTTAAGAAAACTTCATCCCAGAAGCCGCCATGCCAACCAACGAATTTACTTCCTTAAGAAATAATGTCAGTAGGTTAGTCTATTTCAGACCCCCAAAAAAACACTTCCCCTGCACTTACAATATTATACTTAATAATTGTAGATTTCCGGGGGGGTTCCCTAACCGAGGGGGCCCCTGTATACTTATTTATCCCTTTTTTTAAAATATGTATTACCTATAACTAAACCCCTTTCATACAAAGCAATCAAAGGGTCCTATTTTCATTTACACCTGGCACCCCAAACTTTCCTACCACACCCCCCTTTCAGGTTTCTCCTACTTTAGCATTTGGTCCCCTACCACAATTACTCTCTCACTTGGTTCAAAAGCCTATACATTGCAACATCTCCCCCAAAATTTTTCTCCTCTACACTCCTCTCTTAAAACAAGAGCTATCAAAAAAAAAAGAAAAACCTAGATTTTGTATTTTATATATGCATGTGCATGCCTGTGTAGTGTGACCTAAAGTGTAAGTAGAAATAGCTAGATATACCTGTTATCCAGCGTGTTTATGAGAACGAAAGACACACCAGCAATCCTACCATCATGTAAAACAGTTTCAGGTTTCTGTTTCACAGTCACCTGGCCGGACGAAGTCCCTCCCTGGGTGGTTGCTGTCTCCAACCTACTACCAAATTTAAATTTTTTTATTATAATAATAATGATACTTTTTCACCCATAGGGGACATCATTCGAACATCTTCCCAAAGCACATACAAAGAGCTCAAAGTTTTTTGCAAATTAAAAGTTGCACTTAACAAAAGGACTGCAATTACTATCTTTTCTATCCTCACCACCTGTCACACCTCCTCACCCCAGCTACCTGGGACTGCAAGATTCCTTCTCAAAAATTTAAACATTTTTACTCCTCAGGTAACTCACAAGAAAATAACCAATAACTATCCACTCATCTGTTATTTGATGTGGGTTTAAGATCCATATGTTCCCCACCAAGCTACACTTAAACCAACTCATGCTGCTGGCAAAGTTTTAACAATCATAGTTACTTTAAAAAAATTTTAAAAAAATTAAATGCAGTAATTTTGAATTTTTGCTACATCGACACTTGTACTTATCAAAATCTATGGAAAATCTAAACCATAAGCTTATAAAAGCCTGAGAACAGAGATAATCAGTTTTAAAGAAAGGAGAGAGCAAACCTTGTATCAAAGCCCTCCAACAGAATCAAACCCTCACATGGCAAAAATCATTCACTTTCATTTTCAAAATCTTTAGGAACATGTAGAATGACTGATTTGACTAATTTTTCTATTACTATACCCAACAGAAAACCCCCAATTGTAGAGGTGTAAAAAAGGGGAAAAGAAATTTCACATAGGAAAAATTTTGTCGATGTTCTTTATGTCAAAAACTGTATGACAAAGGCAAGTCAAACCCCGACAACTTATGCCAAGTTGAAACGGAATTATTTTTTCATCAATGAAAGTCTCACAGTCTTTATGTGCTCCAATAACTTTCTTATTTTGTTATTTTACCCACTTTCAACATTACTTTTTACTTTTTTTCAGTTTCCAAGTTTTATCTTTCATAATACAGTGGTACCTCACACGATTTAATCCGTCAGAGGGGCATATCTTAAGGCGAAACAATCGTTAGACGAATAAATTTTCCCCATAAGAAATAATGGAAATAAATTTAACCCGTCCAAGACCCAAAAGTAGTTAAATAAAATATTTTTAGAATTTTTTGACATTAAATAATAAATAATTTAATAAAAATACCTAAATACACATGCAAATATTGAACAATAACATGTCACTTACATTTATTAAAGGTTGTTGATGTGTGGAGGCGGGAGGAGGAGAAGGGGGAGTAGTATGCTGTGTTTAAGGGAAACCTTCCATTAACACTGCAGGTACCAAGTTCTTTTTTGGGGTTACTGGCCTTTTCTTTTAATGCTACACCCTGCATGTCCACTCCCTGCATCCCCGCTCACTCCTGCATCCCCCTACACTCCCCATCCCCGCTACACTCCCCGCATCCCCGCTAATCCCCGCATCCCTGCTACACTCCCCGCATCCCTGCTACACTCCCTGCATCCCCCTACACTCCCCGCATCCCCGCTACACTCCCTGCATCCCTGCTACACTCCAAAGAAGATTGCTCCCCCCCTGCATCCCCGCTACACTCCCCATCCTGCTACACTCCTGCATCCCCGCTACACTCCCTGCACCCTGCCACCCCCATCCTCTCCCCCCTGCATCCCCGCCCTCCCGCATCCCTGCTACCTCCCCGCATCCCCTCACTCCCTGCATCCCCGCTCCTCCTGCACCCTGCACACCCCTGCATCCCGCTCACTCCTATCCCTGCTACACTCCCTGCACCCCCGCACACTCCCCGCACCTCCCCGCATCCTGCCACTCCCTGCACCCCTGCATCCCTGCACACTCCCCGCCCCCCCGCATCCCTGCTACACTCCCCGCATCCCTGCTACACTCCCCGCATCCCCCCCCATCCCTGCTCACTCCTGCATCCCCGCTACACTCCCCGCATCCCCGCTACACTCCCCGCATCCCCGCTGCCCCCTGCATCCCTGCACACTCCCTGCATCCTGCTACACTCCCCGCATTGTACACTCCCCGCATCCCTGCTAAATCCCTGCATCCCTGCTACACTCCCTGCATCCTGTACCTCCCTGCATCCCTGCTACCTCCCTGCATCCCCTCCTCCCTGCATCCCCCCACACCCCTCATCCCTGCACCCCTGCATCCCTGCTAACTCCCTGCATCCCTGCTCCTCCCTGCATCCCTGCTACACTCCCTGCATCCCTGCTACACTCCCTGCATCCCGCCCCTCCCTGCATCCCCGCTACACTCCCGCATCCTCACACTCCCTGCATCCTCACCTCCCTGCATCCCTGCTACACTCCCTGCATCCCTGCTACACTCCCTGCATCCCTCCCCCATCCCTGCATCCCCGCTCACTCCCTGCATCCCTCTACACTCCTCATCCTGCTACACTCCCTGCATCCCTGCTACCTCTCTGCATCTTTTACACTCCTGCATCCTGCTCCTCCCGCATCCTTTCACACCCCGCATCCTTTCTACACTCCCCATCCTTGCTACACTCCCTGCATCCTTGCTACACTCCCCATCCTTTTTCCTCCCCGATCCTTGCTACACTCCCTGCATCCGCTACACTCCCTGCATCCCCCTTGCTCCCCCCCCTGATCCTTGCTACACTCCCTGCATAAATGCTACACTCCCCGCATAAATGCTACACTCCTGCATAAATGCTACACTCCCCGCAAAATGCTACACTCCCCGCATAAATGCTAAATCCTGCATAAATGCTAAATCCCTGTAAATGCTACACTCCCATAAATGCCCCTCCCTGCATAAATCTACACTCCTGCATAAATGCTACACTCCCCGCATAAATGCTACACTCCCTGCATAAATGCACACTCCTGCATAAATGCTACACTCCCTGCATAAATGCTTCCTCCCCGCCCCTTCTTTACCAAGGGAGCACTAGGGGCTTTCCTTTACCCCTGGTAGCTTATTTAGCAGTTAAGACTAAAAACAGTGGGAAAAATACTATACTGGTATGAATGCGTGGGTGTGGGTGGGTTCGCCCGCTTTTAAAAAATAGCACTGGCGCTCCTGGAGTGGGGCTCAGGGGGCGCCAAGGGGCCGCCCCGGGAGAATTGTTGCGAAACAAACATCGTAAATCGATTCAAATTTCTTAGTTTTAAAAATCGGTTATGAAATAAAGTAAGATGATAACACGTAAGTCAGGGACCACTGTAATAAAGCAGCTGTTTTTTCATTTGTCATTTGAAGTGGCATAATGAACAAATTAATTTTTAAAATAAATGCTTCTAAGATTTATATCATCTTTTACTATTTTAAAAGTACCAACGATTTAAAGAAAAAAAAAGTTAGGCAAGAATATTACACTAACATACTAATATTACATATGATTGTATTAAAAGTCATCAGAGATTTTCCATTGGAACCTTTTTTTGTCATAATATCTTTAAAGTTTAACCCCCTTTTCCTGTATATATTACTAAATGTAAAAGGAGAAACTTTTGTTTTTCCTTTTGGACCACCCCCCGGTGGGAAACGGGCCGAGCGTTGAAAGAAAGATCTTTAAAAGTAGTCATTAAAACATAAATAAACTGCACACTGGCCAAAAAATTTAGTAGTAATAATAACAAAGAAAACTCACCAGCAGCCAAAAAATTTTTTTCCTCCCAGTCAAAAACGGTTATGGGGGCATCAGGAATTGGGTTACCTTGGTCATCACGTATTCCAATAAATTCAGCTTCCATGAAATCACTGATAGCAGTACTAATGAGCTCTACTACCTGAAAACAAAATGAACATGCACACGAAACATTCATTAGTTACTCAGTCATGAATACAACATAAGAGGAAATTGAGAAGAAAAAACACATTCACCAAATGTTACTTTTGTGAAAATCACCTACAAACCTTTGCAATATGTTTACAACAATATTTCAGTAAGCAACTATTCAACTTTGATAAAACTGGTCTTATTTTAAAGACAGATTAACATTTTGGTATAGAGAATGCAATTTTCGCTCAAGTACATTTTGGTCACCAGAGTTAATCTGTTTTCTCTCAATGCCTCATATTCCCAAATTTTCTTTAGCAATATTATTTTTTCTTAAAAGGCCAAATATCACACCATTTCCAATGAGCTATTAATTGCCATTTCTAAAATTTTCCTGTGGGGGTTAGTATGGAAAGCAATGTACAATAACATTCAACATGCAATAGTTTCCTCTCACTTTAAGAGGTTTGCTTAATGTGTTACCCTCTGTCACCAGTAACATGCCATATGGAGTATAAATGAGCTATTTACAACCACCCAAGTTCAGTACTACTATTTTTCAAAACATCTCAAATATTGACAAAAAATTTGGGTATGGGTAATCCAACGAGCATATTTTGAACAAAATCCTACGACTGGTTTTCTATTAAAAGTGTCATGCACAAAATAAAAGAAAATTATCCCAACCAAAGTTGGTTGTGCCAAACTAAAGTCTGAACTAAGGGTGGAGGTGGGCAGGAAATAATTTTGAGCCACATACTGTATTCACATGTTTATAACTTATGCACTTCAGCCCAGACAATGACAGGCTGGTTGGTTGAGGGAATAGGGAGGTAAAAGGAGAAAGACTGAAAATTTTTGTGATTAATTTTTTTTACCAATTTCATTTATTTTGGTGTCTATCTGGTATACTTTTTTTTTTTTTTGGGGGGTAGGGCAGGGTAAAAATAAGAGGATATGTATTTCATGATTTTACATTTATTTTCTCTGTGGTCTTCAAGCAAAACTTTTTAACAGCCAGGTGTTAGCTCATTTGTGATAAACAGTCAAAATGAATAATTTTCAAAATCTAAAAACAAATCTTATGTTTTACTTTATAATGGATTTGCTTTATGCACCATCAGCCAAAAATCGCAAAGTTCGGAAGATTGTGTTGCAAACTTTTCCCTCAACGGCCAATCAAATAGTTAATCCTATAGCTAATAATTTAATGAACTTTGTAACACATCTAATGTAGCTTATAAAACCTATGTAATACAGCACTGATTGAAAATTATATTAAAAAAGTATAAACCCACGTGGGGGTCATTTAACAAGTATAAGTACCACTCGGGCATTGTTAACCCTTCATAACCCTATTGAGGAAAGCAGAGGGAGTTGCACATTCTTTCATGTTAATCTCTAACATTCACAACCACCCTATCTCATTCTCAGTTTCATTACTTAATCCCACAACACTAAAGATTAAAAGAGAGATAGGTGGTCGAACATGCAAGATGGTAGTAAATACTATTCAACTTCATCACATTTACTTTCACTTTTTTCCTTCCAGTGCATTTCTCAAGTTCCTAAGCTTGTAATAAATATTTCCCTTCTAACCTAGAACCTAATCATTAAATAGCAGAGAGCATGTATAGTTCCTTTATATAAAGGGAAGGGGGATAAAAGAGATTGTAAGAATTATAGGGAATAAGTTTAATGAGTATACCAGGTAAAGTGTATGGCAGGGTTATTATTGAAAGAATTAGAGGTGGGGCAGAAGTAGGATTGCAGATGAGCAAGGAGGCTTTAGAGTGGGTAGGGGGTGTGTAGATCAAGTGTTTACAGTGAAGCATATGTATATGTGAACAGTATTTAGATAAAGGTAGAGAAGTTTTCATTGCATTTATGGATTTAGAAAAGGAATATGACAGAATGGATAGGGGAGCAATGTGGCAAATGTTGCAAGTGTATGGAATAGGTAGTAAGTTATTGAAGGCTGTAAAGAGTTTTTATGAGGATAGTGAGGCTCAGGTTAGGGTGTGTAGGAGAGAGGAGATTACTTCCCAGTAAAAGTAGGTCTTAGACGAGATGTGTAATGTCACCATAGTTGTTTAATATATTTATAGAGGGGGTTGAAAAAGTAAATGCTAGGGTTTTGGGGGAGAGGGGTGGGATTAAATTATGGAGAATTAAATGCAAATGGGGTTGACACAGTTTTTGCTGATGATACTGTGTTTATGGGAATTCTAAAGAAAAGTTGCAGAGGTTAGGGGACAGTTTGAGGGGGTTTAAAGGAAAAGTTGAAAGTGAACATAGATAAGAGTAAGGTGATGAGGTATAAAACGATTTAAATAAAAAAAAATTGGATATCACGGAAGGAATTATGGAAAAGAAATGTTTAGATATTTGGGGTTTGGGGTGTCAGCGGATGGGTTTTATGAAGGATGAGGTTAACCATATAATTGATGAAGGAAAAAGGTGATGTGCGTTGGTATCTTTTCCTTTTAACCCACCCTTTCCCCCCGGGAGGGGGTCCCAAAAAGGAAAACGAAAGCCCCTTTTTCATTTTAATTTATTCAGGAAAGGAAGCCCTTGCTCCAGGCATTTAGGCGCCTCTTACACACCATGGCTTACGGAGGAAGAATTTGTTCCCTTCCCCATGGAGATAAAGGAAATAAGAACAAGAACTGAAGAAAATAGAAGAAAACCCCGAGGGGGGTGTATATATATGCTTGTACATGAATTTTAGTGGACCAAGTGTAAGTAAAATAGCAAGATGTACCTGAAATCTTGCATGTTTATGAGACAGAAAAAAGACCCAGCAATCCTACCATCATTAAAACAATTTCAGGCTTTTTTTTTACACTACTTGGCAGGCGGTAGTACCCCTGGGCTTGCTGTCTCCCAACCCTACCAGGGTTGAGGTATTTGGGGGAAAAAAAAAAACGTTATCCCGGGGCAAAAAAGGGGAAATTTAAAAATATAGTGGTACCAAATTTTATGGGTTGAAACATGGGTTGAAAAGCTTTAGCGGGGGGAGACTGGAGGCAGGGGGATGTCCTGTCTAAGGGCAATGTGGTGTAAATATTTGCAGAAAATTGAATTTTGGGAAATTGGAGAAGGTGTGGAGTTCTAAAAATATTTTTCAGAGGGCTGAAGAGGGGGGTTTAGGTGGTTTGGTCATTTAGAAGAATGGATCAAAGTAGAATGACTTGGGGGAACATATAAATCTGTAGGGGGAAGGCGGGGGAAGGGGCGTCCTAGAAAAGGTTGGAGAGAGGGTAAAGGGGGGTTTTTTTGGGGGGGGGGCTTGGGCCCAGGGA
>WNWK01025933.1:0-27983 GCA_009830355.1 Cherax destructor
TTAGGTTGGATAAATTCATGAGTGAAAGGGGTTGGATTTGAGTGGGAATTGCACATGAGTAAATAAAATTATCAAAGCTTATTTCTTGGGTAGCATTGAAAATTAGGTTGAACAAATATTCTGTTAGTGGGATGGAATGTGAAGGACCTGCCTAGTATGGGCCAACAGGCCTGCTGCAGTGTTCCTCCTTTCTTATGTTCTTATGTTCATTTGAGAGATTTCTGGCACAAGGAGCCGCAGCCCGAGTGACAAAAAAAAAGACTCGTAGAATGTCTGACGCCTGTGGCGAAAAGTTAAGGGAGGCGGGGGCAGAATATATGCATGAGGGTGGGGGGAAATGAGCGACAGAAAAGGAGGAAATTATGTTGGTAGTGTAGCGAAGAAATAGTAGTAATAATGAAGGTGGTCTATCTGAATAAAAACACAGGAGAGCTGCTGGCCCAAATGGTAGGACAAAGTCCCCTGCGGGACAAACAAAAAACATAGGACGGAACCCATCTAAGCATAAGACAGAAAAGGCAATGAAAATATAGGAATGGTGAAGAGGTAAGGAAAGGAGGACACGAAGGTCAGGTCAAGTCACGAGTGTTTTGAATTTTAGATCACTTGACAATGTAATGATAAAGGAAGGCATCTGTAGAGTGAAAGCCTCGACTATGTATAAGGGCTGCTTCAACAAGAAGTGTTAGAAAGTCGCACATGGTTAAACATGAAACGTTTAACCATGAGTGACGAAACGTTTCCTTTAATAAATGTTATGGACTGTACGTGTAATTTTCTACAACTGTCAGTATCAGCATTGCTAGTACCTTGCCTATACTAACAATACCTTTTTCTGTCATGTTAGAAATTATTGTAATTCTATTAACTGATCCTCTGTCAAAACTGTCTACCTTTCTAGCCTTCACAGAGACCATGTTATTAAAGCATCACATTCAGTGGCGTGGATCCAATTAGGGAAATAAGATAGTGATTTGGGGCATACAATCAAGGCGTCTTTGGGGCATACAATCAAGGCGTCTTTGGGGCATACAATCAAGGCGTCTTTGGGGCATACAATCAAGGCGTCTTTGGGGCATACAATCAAGGCGTCTTTGGGGCATACAATCAAGGCGTCTTTGGGGCATACAATCAAGACGTCTTTGGGGCATACAATCAAGGCGTTTTGGAGCATACAATCAAGGCGTTTTGGGGCATACAATCAAGGCGTCTTTGGGGCATACAATCAAGGCGTCTTTGGGGCATACAATCAAGGCGTCTTTGGGGCATACAATCAAGGCGTCTTTGGGGCATACAATCAAGACGTCTTTGGGGCATACAATCAAGGCGTTTTTGGAGCATACAATCAAGGCATCTTTGGGGCATACAATCAAGGAGTTGGCCCCGGGCATCACCAGACCTCTGCATGCCACTGATCACATTCCAAACATGAATCTTAGCCTAGTCCAGGTTCTCTGTAACTGTCCTCCTTTCTCATTACATTGTCAAATGCTCTAAACTTCAGAAAACTCGTTACTTAACCTGACCTTTGTATCTACTAACACTTTTCACTATTTCTGTATTATTGTTCTTGTCTTCTCCTTAGTTGACTTCCATCACTCGTTGTCATACTCGTAAATTTGTATCCCAGTGCGGATTATTTGTGAATAATCTTACCTAATGTTACACAGCCTAACTATACAGAGTTTTACGACTGGTCTAGGTTATGATAGATTTGGTTGGGTTTTGGGAAAAGTACATAATGGCTGCATATTATTATGCACGTTTTACAGAATAAGGTATTCTTCGTGCCAGTGACTGTTGCGTATCTTGAAGTATACGCAATAAGAATTTTATATTTCATGTATATCTATTATCATATAAGTTTATATTGGAGATATTTTCAGTAAATGCTAAACTAAAAATATCTTACTTTATAAACTTGTATACTTAGTTGTGTAAATAGGTAGGATGATATATGACGGTAGCTAACTAGCTATCCGGTCGTTATGAAACGTCAGGTTGTGAATGAATGGTTCAGAGAACCGACGAGTTGGTAAATTAGACACATATGCAACACTTGGGTATCTTTATTGAGGAAACGTTTCGCCACACAGTGGCTTCATCAGTCCATACAAAGGAGAATCGTGAAGAACAGGAGGAGTGTGAGGTTGTCAGGCCCTCAATCTTGAGACGATGTTGTCAGTCCATCAATCTTGAATAGAATAACAGCATATGAGCAGAGGGAGCTTATATACTGTAGACAGGAGTGGTGCAGCAGTTGTAGGTGGTGTCACATTTGTTCAATGTGGAAGTAGGTCGTGCCCAAGGAATAGGCAAGCGAAGAAATCCCTGTATTAAGATACCAAGATGTTGCAGTGTCAGACAGGATGTGAATGAATGGTTCAGAGAACAAGATTGAGGGCCTGACAACCTCACACTCCTCCTGTTCTTCACGATTCTCCTTTGTATGGACTGATGAAGCCACTGTGTGGCGAAACGTTTCCTCAATAAAGATACCCAAGTGTTGCATATGTGTCTAATTTACCAACTCGTCGGTTCTCTGAACCATTCATTCACATCCTGTCTGACACTGCAACATCTTGGTATCTTAATACAGGGATTTCTTCGCTTGCCTATTCCTTGGGCACGACCTACTTCCACATTGAACAAATGTGACACCTCCTACAACTGCTGCACCTCTCCTGTCTACAGTATATAAGCTCCCTCTGCTCATATGCTGTTATTCTATTCAAGATTGATGGACTGACAACATCGTCTCAAGATTGAGGGCCTGACAACCTCACACTCCTCCTGTTCTTCACGATTCTCCTTTGTATGGACTGATGAAGCCACTGTGTGGCGAAACGTTTCCTCAATAAAGATACCCAAGTGTTGCATATGTGTCTAATTTACCAAACGTCAGGTATTCCCGCCTTGAAGCCACGTCACCATACCTAAGGTTGTGGCCACCAGCCTGACCCAAGGCAGTCTTCACTTGCTCTCTGATGGAGAACAAACTTCCCTTACCTTGTGGAAGTACACCATCTCGTCTCCTGGATTAACTCTTCTTGCATTTCCCGAGAAATTGGTCTCTAACTCCAAGCTGAGCAACTCTACGTGTGCTACGACATTAAGAGACTTTGACATTGGTCTCTAACTCCAAGCTGAGTAACTCTACGTGTGCTACGACATTAAGAGACTCTGAAATTGGTCTCTAGCTCTACCCTGAGCAAGTCTACGTGTGCTACGACATTAAGAGACTTTGACATTGGTCTCTAACTCCAAGCTGAGCAACTCTACGTGTGCTACGACATTAAGAGACTCTGAAATTGGTCTCTAGCTCCACCCTGAGCAAGTCTACGTGTGCTACGACATTAAGAGACTCTGAAATGGTCTCTAGCTCCACCCTGAACGAACCAGTGTATATTAATTTAGTGAAGAGTGTTATTTAGTTACAACTATATTAAGAACTAAAGTAAGGCATAAGATATATATTATATTAGTGAAACTAACTGGAAGGTGTTTAAATATTAATTTATTTTACTAAGTAATGTTACACTTAGTATTTGACAAATAAAATCCTGGTAAAGTATTGTGTGCATTATATCCATTCCTGATTATTACGAGAAGCACTAATACAAAAGCAATCAACTGGCCTGAATCGTAATAAATGGGGGCCTGTCCGGGAGGCTCTTGATCCAAGGAGGTGGAGGTAGTTTCTATCCCATCGCCGGAGAGCAATCAATATGGACATACAGATAGAGGAGTTAATAGAGACTCTAACTTTGTCCAAGTTAGAAACATTAAGGCTACAAACTTGCTGGCGTATAGCAAGGCACCTTGGGATACCCTACAATAATCGGTACACAGCTGAGACTGTCCGGTCAATAATAAGAAACATTCAGTTTCCACATCAAGCAGAGGCCCTTGATGTTTCAGACTCGGAAAGTCTAATTTCACAATTGGACAATAGGTCTTTAATATATGATTTGGAAAACTCGGTTGAAGCAGGAAATCAGAAGCCTGAGAAGGGCAGATCATCATTCCCTTCTAGTCAGACAGGGCCAAGTTCGCAAGACATACTTGGAGCTATGGCCCTCCCGGTGTACAGCGCTGGGATGTCTGAACATAGTGATCCTCTTCCGGATTTAGAGTCCTTAGGAACGGCTACTCAGAGCGTTCGCCTAAGGAACGCCCTGATAAAGGGTTTAACGTTCCAACTCCGCCTGGGCTTTCAGCGCCAATATCTCAAGTGCAATTTGATAGAATGGAACGCCTCATTCGGCTGCAAACTGCTCAGATAGAGGCACAGCGAAAGTTAAATAATGAGCAGTTGCAAAGAGAAACTATTCTTTTTGAACAACGTCGAAAAATGAAAGAGGATCCGAAGCCCAGTGTCCCAACAGAAAATACCTTTGACATACATAGGGCCGTTTCTTTGGTCCCTAAGTTTTTCGATACTGATTTAGAAACATACTTTGAAGTTTTCGAGAATCAGGCTCGAGCCATGCATTGGCCTCGAGAAAACTGGGCCGCGCTACTACACACCGTTCTATCAGGTAAAGCTCAGAAATGTGTTGCTTCCCTCCCTTATGAGAAATATATTGATTATGATGCCGTTAAGAAAGTTATTTTAGAATCCTACGACATGCTCCCATAAGTTATCAACGTGCTTTTCGCTCGTTACAACGACATCCTGGGCAGACATGTGTAGACTTTGCTCGCCAAAAGAAAGTTGCTTTCGAAAGATGGCGAAGATCTTCAAATTGTGACTCTGTAGGCAGCTTAACTCAACTGATATTACATGAAGACTTTTTGCTGCAATGTCAGTAGATCTGCAAAAATACTTAATAGACCATCAGACATCTGATGTTCTGGAAACAGCCGCCCTGGTAGATCACTACGAAATTTCTAATCAACTTGTTCTTAATAAAACGGTAAAGGAGAGGGAAGTGAGAGCCGTTAATAAAGACCGCCAACCTAGAGCGATGAGAGGATATCGTGCAGACTCGCCTATGTTGGCTTCTCGTTCGTTTCCCAGAACAGACAATGTTCACAACTCTGTTTCTCTGATACATCGGGAATCAGAAAAAGGAAAGAAGAAATCCTTCTGCACTTACTGCCGGAAAGAGGGACATTTAAGAAAATACTGTTATAGACTAGAAAGTGACATGAACAAAAAAAGTGCGGTTGGCCTCCCCACGCAGATAGTATCTTCAAAGTCACAAGAATATAGAGATTCAAAAACAAATCTAGTACCAGAGTCTGGAAAAAATTCTTTCTCTAGATGACCAAGATCGGCAAACATGTCCGAAAAGAAAATTCATGCTGCCATGAGCCCATATTTTTCCAGAGGTAAGATAGGGCTTAACGATTCTCAATTGAAGGAAATCAATACATTCAGAGATACAGGAAGTTACTTAACATTATTGAGGGAAGGTGTGCTTCCATTGTCTGATAAAACTTACACTAAGATGGACGTACTGTTGGAGGCCTACGGTGGAGCTGTCTCCAAAGTACCCCTCCACAGAGTATATCTGGAGCTGAGTAATTACAGAGGATATGCTTCTGTGGGTATATCCAGTGGAGCTTTTCCCATCCGATCGGTTGATTTGTTAATTGGGAATGACCTAACGAATGTTGGGATCAGTAAAGAACCGCTTGTGATGGAAAATGAAACTAACGAAAATTATGCAATAGAAGCTTGTAGGGGAGAACAGTCGTTATATCCCCTTGCTATAATAACGAGAGCCATGGCTAAGCTTCAGCAAAAATCTTCGTTAGATGAGGAGTTAGAACACTCTAAGGATTTAGGACTGGACATATTGTTCAGTGACTCATGTCACCCAGGAGCTCTCACCACCAAACAATCTACGGTGGATCAGAGTGAGACCTCGCTCGATATTAAGATGTTAACATCAGACGACTTGATCAAAGATCAATTCGCCGACCACTCTTTGGACAAACTAAAAGAAATAGCGGTCACTGAAAAGGAAGCAAAGAACCTTAAGGATTGCTATTACTATAGTAATGGCATTCTAATGGAGAAAAGAACTTGTCCTTTGTCGCCAGGTACCACTTCCAACACCATAAAGTATCTGGTAGTCTTGCCAGTCTCCTTCCGTGAGTATACGATTAATTTTGCTCATAATAGTCCTATGGGAGGTCACTTAGGAATTAAAAGACATTGGGAAAGATAGTGAGACATTTCTCTTGGCCCAACATGAAAGAAACAGTGGTAAAACATATTCGTAGCTGTCAAGCCTGTCAGATAGCAGGTAAACCTGCCCATAATCCTCTTCAGCTCCTCTAATACCCATCACTACAGACGGTGAACCATTTTCCCGCCTAATAATAGATTGCGTCGGACCTCTTCCCAGAACTAAGTCCGGCAATCAATATTTATTTACCATAATGGACTCAGCAACGAGGTACCCGGAAGCGGTGCCAATGAGAAAAATTAACGCCCGTGCCATAGTCCGCTCCTTAATGAAATACTTTTCGCACGTGGGATTACCACGAGAAATACAATCTGATCAAGGGACTAATTTTACGTCCAAAATCTTCAGAGAAGCTCTATCTCGTCTCGGAATTAAGTCAATACTTTCCACTAGTTATCGACCTCAGACGCAGGGTGCTCTTGAAAGGTTCCACCAAACCTTAAAATCCATGATGCGTACATACTGCCAGCAATTCGCTAAAGATTGGGACGAAGGCATACCTTGTCTTCTTTTTGCAGTCAGAGAGAGCGAGCAAGAAAGTCTGGGCTTTAGTCCTTTCGATTTAATTTATGGTCATCAAGTGCGGGGTCCCCTCGCAGTTTTAAAAGAAGCCTGGACAGGAAATCTGAGCCTTCCCTACGCATATCTCCTTCATCTACGCAGAAACATTTATCCTATGCAAGGAACTTAGCATCAAAGAACTTAGCCGAAGCCCAGGCTAAAATGAAATTACTCTATGATAAACGTGCAAAGTCTCGCTCTTTCAAGCTGGAGAGATGGTGCTCGCTCAAAAATTAGTGCCAGGGCACTCATTACTACCCAAATATGAAGGCCCTTTAGTAGTAGTAAAGAGGCTCAGTGATGTAAATGATCTAATACGAACACCAGGAAAACGAAAATCAGAACATGTGTATCACGTAAATCAGCTAAAACGTATTACCCTGGTCTTCCTACTGCTCCGTCCTCCCTATACCAAAGGACAAACATCCTCATTTACCGGATGTTTCAAGAGGGATAGAAGTCCGTCTAGAAAATTCAGAAACCCTACGAACTTTAGATAATTTTCTTGCAGACCTTGAAACTGAAAAAGCGAAAGATATTAAAGAGATGATATTAAGATTTCCCGATTTGTTCAGTGATGTTCCCAAAGCTGCACGCTGGGTATTCACGACGTAGATGTTCAGAGTGCCTCTCCGATTAAACAGGCACCTTATCGCATGAGCCCTGTGAAACATGCCGCTTTAAAGGAAGAAGTATCCTTCCTATTGTCCAACGGACTTGTCAAAAGCAGCAAAGCCCTTGGGCTTCCCATGTATTTTGGTGCCGAAGCCAGATGGAAGCTACCGTATGTGCACTGATTATCGAAAAGTCAATTCAGTCACGTACCAGACGGATTTCCCTTGCCACGTATTGACGATCTTATTGACAAAGTCTCTGGCGCTAAATACGTGAGCCGTTTAGACTTGCTAAGAGGCTATTATCAGTTCCTCTTTCAAAACGAGCTCAGGAAATTTCAGCTTTTACGGTACAAGATGGTCTATTTAACTATTTAGTTACTCCCTTCGGGTTATGTAACGCGCCTCCACGTTTCAACGCCTTATGAATGAACTCACTAACGACTTACCGGGAGTAGAGGCTTATTTGGACGATTTAGTTGTATTTGCAGATGATTGGAAACAACATCTGTCTCGTCTACTGGCTTTGTTTGAAAAATTGAGGTTTTATAATTTCACAGTGAATTTGGCCAAATGTCAATTTGGCCAAGCTAAGATAAAATATTTGGGTTTCTGTATAGGTCAGGGGGAAGTAGCTCCGCTGGATCTTAAGATAAAGGCCATATCCAATTTTCCCGTGCCCTTAGATAGAAAAGGAGTGCAAAGATTCCTGGGCATGGCCAGTTATTACAGACGATTTTGTCCTAATTTCTCCCAATTAGCCGCCCCCCTTTCGGAACTCGCTAGTACCAAAGTAAAATTTAACTGGACTAAGGATTGTGATCAAGCTTTCGTAAGGTTGAAGCGTTTGCTTTCGTTTGCCCCCGTTCTTCGTAGTCCAGATTTTGCTCAGCCTTTTTTGTTACACATAGATGCCAGTGCCTACGCGGTAGGTGCTGTTTTGCTTCAGAAATCGCCTTCTACCGACGTTTTACATCCAATCTGTTATTATTCTTCCAAACTTAAGTCACATCAAAAAAGTTATTCAACCGTTGAGAAAGAGGCTTTGGCCCTAGTTATCTCTTTAGAGAACTTTGATGTATATTTAGGAACTTCTATGCATAAAATTAAAGTCTTTTCTGATCATAACCCTCTTACATATATTAACACAATGAAATCAAGAAATGCTAGGATCCTGAGGTGGGCTCTCAGGATCCAACCCTATTCTATAAGTATCCTCCACATTAAGGGCCAACATAATATAATTGCAGACACTTTGTCTCGCCCTTAAGTTCTATAAATTATAAGTATTCATGTACCAATAATTAAATTTGCATTTTGTTTAATACTTGTTTTATATACTGTTACAGTTAAGTATCGGTGTTGTGGTGACTTAAAATGTGGATTATTGTGGAACCAGGAGCTGTCAAATCTGTTGTTGGCGCTGCCTGTTCATACACCGCCAATGGCAGGCTGATTTCCTGCATGCCTTACGGCTTCCCCTGCTCCTGGAAACTGTATACCTGGCTTCCAGACTCTTCACGAAACTCACTATTCGTCTGGACCTGAGCCTCCCGTTGCGGATTCAGCGACAGACATCTCCCACTGTTGCATCCATTGCATCTCAACCTGTTGCCTGAAGAACAGAAGTCACGCTGCTGATGAAATGGCTGTCTACTGGCGAGAAACACTATAGTAAAAACCAAGTGATTCGTGAGAATGAAGAGTTAAAAGCTAAATTTTTGTTTGTTTGGTGCGACATATTGTCGTGTGAAGGGGGTGTTGCGTATCTTGAAGTATACGCAATAAGAATTTTATATTTCATGTATATATATTATCATATAAGTTTATATTGGAGATATTTTCAGTAAATGCTAAACTAAAAATATCTTACTTTATAAACTTGTATACTTAGTTGTGTAAATAGGTAGGATGATATATGACGGTAGCTAACTAGCTATCCGGTCGTTATGAAACGTCAGGTATTCCCGCCTTGAAGCCACGTCACCATACCTAAGGTTGTGGCCACCAGCCTGACCCAAGGCAGTCTTCACTTGCTCTCTGATGGAGAACAAACTTCCCTTACCTTGTGGAAGTACACCATCTCGTCTCCTGGATTAACTCTTCTTGCATTTCCCGAGAAATTGGTCTCTAACTCCAAGCTGAGCAACTCTACGTGTGCTACGACATTAAGAGACTTTGACATTGGTCTCTAACTCCAAGCTGAGTAACTCTACGTGTGCTACGACATTAAGAGACTCTGAAATTGGTCTCTAGCTCTACCCTGAGCAAGTCTACGTGTGCTACGACATTAAGAGACTTTGACATTGGTCTCTAACTCCAAGCTGAGCAACTCTACGTGTGCTACGACATTAAGAGACTCTGAAATTGGTCTCTAGCTCCACCCTGAACGAACCAGTGTATATTAATTTAGTGAAGAGTGTTATTTAGTTACAACTATATTAAGAACTAAAGTAAGGCATAAGATATATATTATATTAGTGAAACTAACTGGAAGGTGTTTAAATATTAATATATTTTACTAAGTAATGTTACACTTAGTATTTGACAAATAAAATCCTGGTAAAGTATTGTGTGCATTATATCCATTCCTGATTATTACGAGAAGCACTAATACAAAAGCCATCAACTGGCCTGAATCGTAATAGTGACTAACAAGCATATTACAGCCTTGGAAAGCTAGGATGGATACAAGTTTTGTTAATGAGATAATCTTGGTTATTGTGTATATAAATAGTTAAATTTATCCGTGGTGGTAATACCGCCTTAAATTTTTGTTTGGCCAGAATGGTTTGATGAACATTGCCGACTTCGCTGGAGTACCAGGTAATGACAGTGAAGGCGGGGCAAAAATCTCAAAAGGGAATGACTTAAGATTGAGGCCAGTACCCAGGGAGGAATTTTGGACAGCCAATAGGTAGGTGTAATAGTGAGTGGTATTGGAATAACGCAAAGTTGTTGTTAAGTGATAAGCAGAAGTTGGAAATTTTTATTATTCAGATGACGGTTCGCTTACTCAGTATGCTTTAAGATATTTAATAGAACATAGCTAGTAGCACAATTTACAGTCTACAGGGCAACATAGAACATAGCTAGTAGCACAATTTACAGTCTACAGGGCAACATAGAACATAGCTAGTAGCACAATTTACAGTCTACAGGGCAACATAGAACATAGCAAGTAGCGCAATTTACAGGCTGCAGGGCAACATAGAACATAGCTAGTAGCGCAATTTACAGGCTGCAGGGCAACATAGAACATAGCTAGTAGCACAATTTACAGGCTGCAGGGCAACATAGAACATAGCTAGTAGCACAATTTACAGGCTGCAGGGCAACATAGAACATAGCTAGTAGCACAATTTACAGGCTGCAGGGCAACATAGAAGTTAACCCGAGAAAATAAGCAAATACTTGAGAAAATTATTTTTTTTAATAAATGAAATACACATCAATCTTCATCCTTATTTGTAGAAAAAGTGCCATAATTTAAACAAAAGAAGCAAAATCTACAATAAAGTAGACCGCTGCATAATTTCCCTCAAGAAGCGTCGCCTCCAACATCAAAGCCTCTTTTCCAATCCATGACCTCGCTGGACCAAAAAAAAAAAAAAAAAAAAAGAAACAGAAGCTGGTGCCTCAAAAAATTCCATGCAGTGGTTGCGAAACCGCAAGAAGCTTAAGTAAAGGTCAACCAGCATAAATACGAAGCTCAAACTGATAATAGGAACAATGTGTGTCTATCACAGGAAGTCGTTTATCTGGTGAGCTTCGATGGTTCAAAACTCTGAATACAAGAAGGGTAAAAATTCAAAGGTAAATACTGTGTAGCTGCTCTTATGGTGTCATTATATATTTACACACAACTAAGGCAGATTCCAGTTGACAAACCCTTGTTAATACAGATTCTGCACCAGTATGCTGCAGACAGCTACTAACTATTGCTACAGCCATGACCACTACAACTACCAACTATTACTACAGCCATTACCACTACAACTACCAACTATTGCTACAGCCATGACCACTACAACTACCAACTATTGCTACAGCCATGACCACTACAACTACCAACTATTGCTACAGCCATGACCACTACAACTACCAACTATTGCTACAGCCATTACCACTACAACTACCAACTATTACTACAACCATTACCACTACAACTACCAACTATTACTACAGCCATTACCACTACAACTACCAACTATTACTACAACCATTACCACTACAACTACCAACTATTACTACAACCATTACCACTACAACTACCAACTATTACTACAACCATTACCACTACAACTACCAACTATTACTACAACCATTACCACTACAACTACCAACTATTACTACAACCATTACCACTACAACTACCAACTATTACTACAACCATTACCACTACAACTACCAACTATTACTACAGCCATTACCACTACAACTACCAGCACTATTTAACATGATGCGTCGCACTGTGACTCCCGTGGCATTCAGTTGGAGGCATTTCTTGCTTCTCTTCCCCTCCATGTTTTAAATACGGGTACTCCTACCCATTTTGATCCTCGAACTCATTCTTTCTCCTGCATCGATCTCTCCATCTGCTCTTCATCTACTGTCCTTGACTTCACCTGGTCTGTCCTCCCGGACTTACATGACAGCGATCATTTCCCAATCATCCTTAAGTCCCCTTTGTTTTCTCCACCTCATAGCCCACGCTGGCAATTTGACCGGGCGAAATGTGACCTTTACGCACATCTTACTGCCTTTCATGAGGTTCCTACCTCGTCCTCCATTGATGAGGTTTTACATCTCTTTTCGTCCTCCATCTTCACAGCGGCTTCACATTCTATTCCCCAAACCTCGGGCAAGCATCCTCAGAAGTGCGTGCCTTGGTGGTCTCCTGCTTGTGCTCGGGCAGTGCGTTTGAAACGCGCTGCATGGGGCAGGTATCGGTATAACAGAACCACACAAAAGTCCTTGATTTCAAGCAGAAGAAAGCTATTGCTCGCCGTGTCATACGTGATGCTAAACGCACTTGCTGGCGAGATTACGTTTCTACTGTCACTTCGGCTTCCTCGATGAGTGCAGTCTGGAAGAAAGTGCGGAAATTGAGTGGTAAATTCTCCCCCGACCCGGCTCCTGTTCTTCAGGTTGCTGGTGTCGATATAGCACACCCTCTTGCCGTTGCCACTGAAATTGGTAATCATCTAGTCCGCATATCTCAGGGCTCCATCTCTGCCCCTTGTTCCTTTCTTCTAAGTCTGCCAGCGAGTTAAAGCCCTTAGATTTTTCTTCTCTTAGAGAAGAATCTTATAATGTGCCTTTTATCCTTCAAGAACTGGAGGCAACACTCTCTGCTTGCCGATCATCGGCAGCTGGGCCAGACGACATACATATTCGTATGTTACAGCATTTACATCAGTCTGCTCTTACTGTCCTCTTACGACTCTTTAATCTTCCCTAGCTGTGGAAGTCTGCTATTGTTCTCCCTTTTCGCAAACCAGGTACTACGGGACGTGATACCTCTCACTACCGTCCCATCGCTCTTACCAGTGCAGTTTGCAAGGTGATGGAACGTCTAGTTAATAGACGTTTGATGTGGTATTTAGAAACGCACAATAGTCTCTCCACTAGTCAATATGGCTTCCGTAAGGGCCGTTCTGCCATTGACCCCTTGCTGCGCTTGGATACGTATATTCGTAATGCCTTTGCTAATAACCACTCGGTTATCGCTATCTTTTTCGACCTTGAGAAGGCTTATGACACAACTTGGAGATATAATATATTGGCCCAGGCCCACGCCTTAGGTCTCCGAGGCAACCTACCATTCTTCCTTAAGGCCTTCTTAACTGACAGACATTTCGGGTCGGGTTAGTAATGAACTTTCCCGGAATTTGTCCAAGCTTAAGGTGTCCCCCAGGGATGTGTTATGAGCACAACACACTTTCTGCTTGCTCCCATCCAATATTTGGTCATCGCTCTATGTGGATGACTTTGCTATAGCTTGTGCAGGTGCTGACTGTCACCTCATTGCAGTTTCCCTCCAGCATGCCATCAACCGGGTTTCTGATTGGGCCACCACTCACGGGTTTAAATTTTCTTGTGGCAAAACTCATCAAATTACGTTTACTAGACGTTCAGTGGTCTCTGATCATCCATTGTACTTATACGGCTCACGTATCCCAGAACGTGATACAGTCAGGTTCTCGGCCTCCTGTTCGACCGTCGATTGTCCTGGAAACCTCCACTTACCTCTCTGAAGGCAACTTGTCACAGCCGGCTGAACCTTCTTAAAACCCTCGCACATCTTTCATGGGGGCTGATCGTAGAACTCTCCTTCGCCTGCATTCAGCCCTAATTTTGTTGAAACTCGATTATGGTGACCAGATATATTCGGCGGCCTTCCCTGCTACTCTTTCCATCCTTAATCCCATCCATCACCAGGGATTACGCTTATGCCTTGGTGCATTTCGTTCTTCCCCGGTTGAGAGCTTCTATGTAGAAGCGAACATTCCATCCTTATCCGATCGTCGTGATGCACATTGCATTCGCTATTTTGTTCGCTCATGACCTCCGCAATCCTTCCATGTATAGGATTTTACAGATGTTAGTAGGCGCTCTTTATTTGTTCGTCGCCCCTACCTACTTCGTCCCTTTTCTCTTCGTCTACATTCACTCGTGTCTTCCCTTCTGCTCCCACCTGTATATGTTCATGTGACATCTCCCTTTCCCCTACCCCCTTGGGAAGTTCCTGCTGTCCATGTCTGTTCTATTTCTCTACCTTGCGCGAAAGCCCAACTACCTACGGCGCTTCTCGCTCTTTCTTTCTAGACCACTTCCGTTCTCATTCCCATGCCATCGCAGTATACACCGATAGTTCAAAGTCATCTGACGGCGTCGGATTCGCAGCAGTGTTTCCGGACAGCGTCGTGAGGGCATCTATTACCCTCGGCTAGCATATTTACGGCTGAATTGTATGCCATTCTTTGGCACTTATCTGTATTCAGCTATGCCTGTGTCACTATTTGTGGTCGTTTCAGACTCCCTTAGTGCTTTGGGCTATCCGTAAATTGATACACCTCACCCCCTAGTTCTTCGTATCCACCTTTGGTTACGCCGTATCTTTAAGCAAGCATAAATATATTGTTTTTTGTTGGGTCCCTGGTCATGTTGACGTACAGGGCAATGAACAGGCAGACACTGCTGCGCGGTCAGCAGTACATGCCCTTTCCCAGTTTCATATAGAGGTGTTCCTTTCACAGACTATTTTGCGGTCATTGCTACCACCTTCCACCCGTTGGCAACAACGCTGGTCTGACCTGCTGAATAACAAACTTCATTCTATTAAACCGAGTATAGGTTTCTGGCCTTCTTCTTGTCACCAATGTCGAGGTTGGGAGACTACCTCTCCCGTCTTCGCATCGGCCACACTCGTCTTACTCACGGGTATCTCATGGAGAGGCTCCTGCCCCTCTCTGTGAGCATTGTCAGGTTCCAGTGTCTGTTCGACATATTCTGTTGGACTGCCCACTCTATCAACGAGCACGCAGAATTTACCTCCAATGGCGTTTTCGCTCTGCAGCCCTTTCTTTACCTTCCCTTCTTGCAGATGGACCCTCCTTTAATCCTGACTCTCTCATTGACTTTTTGACAGAAACTGACTTACTACACAAACTCTGAAAATTATATCTAGCACCTCCCTCAGTCCCTCTACCTCGATCTCTTGCTACCCTCTATCCCTGCACTATCCACCGTCCTGCTGCACTCCATACCCTACTAATCATCCATCTCCCTCTTACAACCCATTCTCCCTGCATCCTGCAATAACCTGAAAGCCTGTATAACCCCTGTGGTTTAGCGCTTCTATTTGATTATAATAATAATGAGGGGTCCTTGGCTCGATTCCCGGCACGGTTGGAAACTTTGATATGTTTCCTTGCAACTGCTGCCCTTTATTCATCCAGGAGTTAGTAGGTACCTGGCTGTCACTGACCGTGGCATCCCGGGGAGGTAGTATACCTTAGACAGGGCTGGAATTCGAAACTAGATTAGGTAAGATTACATCTCCTAGCCTCTAAAATTGATCAGTTTAAAAAATACTGTATTCCTTTGATGCAACTCTTCAACAACTGTAGCTTGGCAATGATTGTGCAAATTTTATTATAGTCAGCAGTGGTATTAGTGTGAACATCTTGTATGTTATTTGAGATGTCTAAAATATCATCAAGGTTAGCCAGTGACAAACTTAACTCCTCCAAGGTAGATATTTCCACCAGATTTACGAAATATTCTCAGCTCATTAAGTGACCCTGCATTTTGCCCTTGAACGTAGTAGTCTCTCGTTTTGTGTTCGTGCTCAGTTCTGACGTCTTATTTTGTGGTATATAATTTTGATGACCAGATATTCCTTAAGCTAGTTGGCGTGATATAGCATCCCAAGGGTTGGACAAAATTACATTAACACCTGCTAATTGAACTGTCAAATAACTGAATAATCACTTTAAATGTGTTACAGGTCCCTTTTTGCGCTATCATCCGAGACGATAATGCACCAGTTCACACTGCTAGAGATGTTCAAAACTGGTATGATTAACATGAAAGTGAAGGTGAACACTTGGATTAGCCTTCACAGTCGCCGGATCAAAATATTATCGAGCATCTGTGGAGTTGCAACTGCAAGTCAGGAACCGATTTCCTCCACCGTCGTCTTTGGAAGAGTTTCAGCAGGTTTTGCTTGAGTAATGGCGCAAAATTTCCCTGGATATTGTTCAAATTCTATATGACTCAATTTTCGACGAACTGGTGATGTTTTAGCTGCAAATGGAGGACCAACTCCATATAGAAACTGAAAAATGTTTAGAACAAGGTATTCCTATTAATTTGTTCCAACTCTTGTATGTATTTCTTAATCATTGGTAAGGTTGACATAGCAGTGTAATTAGTCATCAATTGCAAAAGTCTATTCACTCACTCATGGGTATCTCGTTGAGAGGCGCCCAGTTCCACTCTGTGTATATTGTCAGGTTCCAATTTCAGTTTACCATATTCTGTTGGAGTGTCCAGTGTATCAGTGAGCACACAGAATTTACCTTCGACGTCGTCACTGCTCTAACACCCTTACTTTATCTTCCCTCCTCGCTGACGGTCCCACCTTACTTTATCTTCCCTCCTCACTGACGGTCCCACCTTACTTTATCTTCCCTCCTCACTGACGGTCCCACCTTACTTTATCTTCCCTCCTCACTGACGGTCCCACCTTACTTTATCTTCCCTCCTCACTGACGGTCCCACCTTTGACACACTCCCTCTTTGACTTTGTGAAAGCAACACATTTATTACACAACCTTTGATTTTACTTTAGCAGTCTTCACTGACCTTACAACTAATACCCTGCAGTGCTATGTGACCCTGGTGGTTTAGCGCTTAGTTTTGATTATAATAATAATCAGTCTCCAGCAACACTTGATTACCAAGCTCTGGTTGCTCCAGCGTGATAATGTGACACCTATCCAGGCGGGTGTGAATAAAATAATTAATTTGCAATGATGTACATTGATTATGATATTTAGGTCTTGATGGTAGAGCAAGATGATTAATATAAATTTCTTTGTTTTCCTTTACAGGTAAGTGTAGATTACTGCTCATCGTGGGACAACTCTAGCACCGCATGACAGGTATGTCTATATTCCTATTTTAAATACACCTAACTGAGCACAATGTTGCTAACTGTCAGTTGTATCAACTCTTGGTGTTGGTGTTGCTTCTGATAGCTTGTAATGTGAAACTTGTGGGAAATACAGTATTTCCAGACTAGCTCAGGTGATCGTGGTTGTCTGGTTCACACGAGTCTACACCAGAGTTTACTAGGCGGTGACAGTTGTCACCTGGATGTATTAAGGTGTGCAGGATTAGGACCACCAATAAGTCGACACTTGTCATTTTCAGTAACTGGAAAAAATTTAGTGTTGAACCTCATAGTTTTATCCTAAAAATATGTAATCGACAGTAGAATTCTTTTTTTTTCAATATTCTCAGATTGTCATTAACATAGTGTTTAGTCTGGCACGAACCTGGCACTGTTGTAGCGGGAACCTGGCACTGTTGTGGCGGGAAGAAAACTGTGACATTTTTGACTTAAGATCACTGAGAACAGTGTAACAATAAGCAATGAATTAATGTATCAGCGGCCTATTTGATGGTTAAGTGGAAATGTTGTCTTAGCTGACGTATTCCGGGAAAAAACTGATTATTTTATTCGTAAATGTTTTGGCTTGAGGGGTTTTGACTGCAGCTTGTATAACCAAAATATAATTTAGCCATTTGAATTCTTTTTCAAAAAGCATTTTTACGAATATTTTGAAATGAAAATTCGGCAACATTTCATCTACACTAAAAGCGATGTTGAGAATTTTAAAAAATGTTCGATTTAAATATACTTCAGTTAATTTTAAAATAGCTTTTACCCCAAATTTTTAAATTTAAATTTATCATTAATCTCGTACTTAAAAGTTCTGTTATCGTGTGGCTGGGCAAGTAACGTTGCTTCACTACTTTAGGTTTTCGTAAAGATTGTTACATTTTTTAAAATTGTATGTTTTTTAGAGCAGCAAAGAATATATTTTCTATCATGCAAAAACACCAATGAAAAAACTAAAGTGCCAGAAATAACAATACTAGAAAAAATTTCCCATGATCGGGCTTACCAAAGGATTTTTTTTTTCCCCAGCATCTTGATCCATCCTAAAGATACAAGAGGCCTAATTTCAGTGGTAATATTTTACATTTTTAGCTGGTCTTCAATCTTTGCAAAAACATGTAGGAATGGGAGAGAGGGAGTATACTGGTATGTTCCATTTATTTTATCGTGGCTGTTTTGCCCTACGTTATACGCCTTGTTGAGGATAGAGAGATAGATGGGTTGCGTACGTGGAAGACGTGGTTTAACTGACCAACAGAATTTCATGTGAAATATATATATATATATATATATATATATATATATATATATATATATATATATATATATATATATATACTGATGTTCAAGAGGCTAATTTACTGGAGGTTCCATCAAGGTCAAGCTGTGGGAAAAAATATTCCACCTTGGTGAACACCAAAAGTTTTCACCACATGAATGTATTTGTTGAAACATTTTTCTTGCGCAACAAGACGAGGAGGAGACGATGTTGCTTCTTCTTCCTGGGATAAGGACACTAACTGGGGACAGTCGAGAAGTGGAAAAGTATGGGGAGAAAGGGGGGGAGAGGAGAGGGAGGGAGAGGGAGAGAGAGGGGGAGGGAGAGAGAGGGGGAGGGAGAGAGAGGGAGGGAGAGGGAGGGAGGGGGGGGGAGGGAGAGAGAGAGGGAGAGAGAGGGGGGGGGAGAGAGAGGGGAGGGGGAGAGAGGGGGAGAGGGGGGGAGGGAGAGAGAGGGAGAGGGGGAGGGAAAGGGAAGGAGGGGAAAGGGAAAGGGAAAGGGGGGAGGAGAGGGAGGGAGAGGGAGGGAGAGGAAGGAGAGGGAGAGAGAGGGAGAGAGAGGGAGAGAGAGGGAGAGGGAGGAGAGGGAGGGATAGTATAGGGAAGGAGGGAGAGAGAGGGAGGGAGGGAGGGAGAGAGAGAGAGGGAGGGGGAGAGGGAGGGGAGGGAGGTAGGTCTTCCGTCCTTCAGCCTTTAAGACATTTTGAGGTCAGTCGCTAATACTGTATATATCAACAGACCAATGTAAACAAAGAAAGAGCTTCTTGTAACAATGTTCACTCAGTGTTATGTGGTAAGTCTTCCTCTTGGCTGGTAATTAAAAATACTTCTCTTTTTTTTCTGATTAAAATAAGTGTAACAACGTTTTTCGGAAAAAATGTGTTTTTATATATATTTTTAGTAATTTTGAAATTTTTATTCCAAAAAAATTTCTCTAGTTTTTTAATGCATTACCAGTTGCATTACATATTAGTACTCTTATGTCTTCATCACAGGAAGTTTTTTAGAAAGAAAAATATTAGTTATAATAAAAATTTATTAAATTCAAAAAATGAAAAAAAATTATGATATGTATTATAAAATCCTAGATCAGCCTGAGAACATTCACACTGTATTTAAAAAAAGGAGAATATATTTGATGGGCATTTTCTCCTAAGTTTTTGGGTCCTTACAGAATTAAACCCGAGATTAATTAATAACATATCACGGCTTGATCACGTATCTTCTGATAGGTTGCACCATGGTTTGGGGGGCCTTACCGGCCTAATTTTTTCCGTTATTTTTCATTCGATTTCGTTCATTCTTTTTATACGTAATGAAGCACCTTTGTAGTTGACTTAATACCAAAAGATCGCCCAACAAACAACTGAAAAAATATTTATCAAATTTTTACCAAACATCACATAAAAAAAATTCTGGAGTCGTAGTGGGATTTGGGAAGGTTCGGTTTCCCACCCCATGAAACAATGCTAATCTGATAATATGTCAATCACCTTTCTGTAATTTATCCCTATCTTCATGCTTAAAAAAAAAAAGTTTTTTTTTTTCATGTTGGAAAATATCTGATTTTTACCTGAATAAATCAAAAACTAATTACATTTTAAAAAAGCTAATCGACATTAATTAATACAACCTTTCTTTTATGTTGTCTGTGAGTTTCATTTCATTCTATGATTATTAACGGTTCCAGCCCAATATATAGATGAATAACTTACTTCTGAGATAATCCGCCCGGAAGGTCGCGCAAGAAAAAAATAATTTTCCAGGAGCAAAATAGCATTTTTCAGTTTTATCTTCATTACAGTGTATATCATAGTTAGCCCTGTTCGTTTTCTTTAATACAAGCCCCCTAGAGTGAGAAGGGAAACCCCCCAAGGAAAAACAAAATTAACTGATGTAATATTTATACTTTGGAGGCGGTGCCAGGCGGCGATCATATTATGCCACATATTATTCATTCTGGAGTTTTTAAATATGGTTATTTGTTATTTATATTGCCTATTATGTCATAATAGATCAATTGTGATAGATATAAAAGCCGTAGTATTGATAATACGTTATAATGAAGCATATTTCCGGCTATCCTGAGTCAGGAATTTCGCTGACGCAATCAAATGTTCTAGAAGGTTCCTGATTGGCTGAAGTCTTCTTATAAGCTCCGCCCACTCTGTTAGGGATAAATCTCAATTATTATATAAGTAAAATACTACAAGAAATTAAAGAAAAAAAGGGGGAAAAATGCAAAATTCACGAAATGTCAGCCCTTTTCGTTGTTGGCGCCACCATATAATTAAAAACGACATAATTTTTTTTGTAGGAATGTTTTTGAAAAAATTCTGTACCATTGTGTAGCCAGAGAGTTCTCTATTTTCAATATGGTTAACTCAATTTTAAATTTTTTTTTCACAAAATTTTCTGCGCGCCGCGCGCAGGTCGGAAAGGGCCCCCTTGGGGGACGGGATGAGCGCATTTTTTTTTTTTTTTTTATTATGCAAATATTTCATTGGGAATATTCTCTTTGAATTATGCAGCATTTGAAACATAGACACTGAGTTTTTAGTGACTTTTTTACCTTAGATATATAAAAAAAAAAAAAAAAATGCCCTATTTGTTTGGAGCTTATGGCAATCCCCTCCTCTACAAAATTATTACGACATAAATATTCTAATTTAGATCAGATGAAAGAGGAAGTGTTAGGCTATAGTACTTCAGTGCAATTTGAGCCTCTCAATGATTGCATTATAAATTATTGAAATCCTTTTTATTTTTTTATTTTTTTTGGGGGAAAAGAAAAATCACTATCAAAAAAACCGAAAAAACATATCGCAAAATCGCTCTAAAGTTCGATATAACCATCATTCCTTTATAACTCTGCGAAAGAATCATGCTGCTATGATAAATACTCTTGCATAATAGGATTACATTGTTAATAACTTACTCCTGAGATATTGGCACTTACAAACCTTCGGACATGGTTCGCCACATATTCGGGGCAGTACTTCCCACCATACTTATCGACGGCTGCAAGGCCACTGGGTGTTGCGCAGCGCACCACACACCACTCACAGAAGTTGCCATGTAGTGTATTTAAAATGAAACAATCATAAAAACGCAATTTTAGGGGTAAAAAAAAAAAAAAACTGAATAATCAGCAACATGTCTTTTTGCTGACACACACAAAAAAAAAAATTTAGTATAAACATACATAGAAATATGATAGGGAAAAAAGCAGTTTTATCAACTTGTTGCAGAATTATGCACTATTTTTTTGGGAAAAAAAATAGTTTTCCATAATTTTTCAATTTTAATTTTTTTATATCGAAATGCGCTCATCCGCCCCTTAAGTGTCCTGGGTAAACACGTTCACTAAAATCCTGCGTCTCCCAAATTTGCTCTTTAAAACCCCTAAAGCAAATATCGTTCACTCATATCTTTAACACGCATTTTAAATTCTCACCCTTTGTAATACCCTTTAAAAAATTCATATTCTAAAAGCCAAAATGC
Organism: Cherax destructor; assembly: GCA_009830355.1. Taxonomy (NCBI): domain Eukaryota; kingdom Metazoa; phylum Arthropoda; class Malacostraca; order Decapoda; family Parastacidae; genus Cherax; species Cherax destructor. Next base: position 21,858 of record WNWK01025933.1, read on the forward strand.
TTCTCAGGCATTTTTCAACGTTTCTAACTCACCAGTTGCAAACATCTGTTATACTATGGTTCAAAACAATTTTGTAATTAAGGGGGGAAAAGGGAACCTTGGCGCTGCGTAGATCAAAAAATATTAAACCTATTGTCTTCTTCCTCGGTTCGAATCTAAATGCCAGATAAACACCCTTTTCCTCCCTGGGGTTATTGGGGAAATATTTCCACATAGTAATTCCACATAGTCCGCTGATCCGGGGTAGACAGTAAACGGGATATGACTCCCGTGTGGCAGTCAACGGGTGTTGTTGGTCGCCCACATCTACTATTGACCTTGCCTAGCTCAGTCAGCTCAAGAGGTGCCATCCTGGTGTGCTGAGAATACTGATATGCAGGGAAGTGTAGAGGGGCGTCAGCACTGCCTGCCGCACTAAGCAGATTATTTTAGGGGCAAGATTATATATATATATATATATATATATATATATATATATATATTACCCTTTTTTTTTTTTTTCTCGGAGCTGTTCTCACCCCTCCCTTCTTCTTTAAGAAAGATCTGTCATTTAATGTTACGTTCCGGGGTCCCTGATCGCTGCAGCACACACTCCTTACCCCTGGTACGCCCACTATTCCTCCTCAGAAGTCTGTATCACTTTCGGTCAACACCTGGTTTACTGACTCCCGTACCTGAGTTAACCCCGAAACTTTTGATGACGCTCACTTTCATTCTGCGATGATGAGGCTCCAGGTTTCTCCCACAACGCTGTTTCGATTTCAGGATTGTTTGAGTTTCCGGAAAAATAATTTGAAGCCATAGTCCAAATGACTTCTACACATTCTAAGCGATTCTAATACTGGATAAGACATTCCTTTCTCATTCACTTCCTAGTTACCGTATAGGAGACCACTCCCTCACAACACTTGTGTCATGGACGAAATTGTTTTTCCTCCCGCCGACATTTCCAGGTTACAGATCAAAGCATTGGCAAGCACTCGTGACATAGCATACCACTATAACTGACTCTGCTTGTTATCAGTTGAAATCATAACTTACACCATTACACAGAAATCGAGGTTTTTCAATTACTCCGAGCTTTATGTCATCCAATACGGATCTTTTCATGTTATTGAGAGTGGAATGTAGTATGTATGTTGTTTACGTCATGTAGATCAGGCAAACATTTCCCACATCGTTCTATCGACAAAGTCCTGGTAACAGTACAAAGATATTTCTTCCTCTTTCGAGGTGTGGATGTGTTCTCACCGTCAACACCAGCAGCCAACTCTCACCAAAGCTATAAATTAGATGTAGACAGCCTGACTGTCTGCATAGACAGCCCATGCTGTCTGCCAGCTGAGTTCATATTTCGTGCCATGCTAGTTCCCATAGTTTCCACCAGAGGGCAACCCTGTAGGCATACCCATGTGAGTCTGCCTCACCCCTTCCTCTCTCTGACTTGGCGCCCAGACTTCTCTCAGACAAGGCCTAACTCCTCTCCCTCGCAAGGCATGGCCCACCTGGGCCATGGCCACAGACATGCAGCCTGTTACTCGCACCTTTATTATAAATAAAGAAGCCTCCAAAGCCTTATCATTGCATTCCCGCTACCAAGAACACTCCAAATAACATATCGTTATATAGCGTAACGATAGTTATCTGCGATGCTGTTGATAAGTTTCCACCCAGCAGCAACCCTCTCTCCACCGTCACCCTCCCTCCCTCCCTTCCACCACTATAACCCTCCGTCCATCCACTGCCACCCTCCGTCCATCTACGGCCACCCTCCGTCCATCTACGGCCACCCTCCGTCCATCTACGGCCACCCTCTGTCCATCCACCGCCACCTTCCCCAGTTGTCTTAACTCCAGAGAAACACACCCTACATGTTCCCGCCATTATCCAGTTATCTTATGAGAAAGTGAAAAACGTTTTCTCAGAGGAAAAGACTGGCTATCAGCGGATCAACTGTCTCTCCAAGACTGACTATCAGCGGGTAAACTCCCAGAGAGGCTACCACGACTCTCCTCCTGAACCGAACGACGACCACATTTTTTTTTTTAAATTTGTTTCAGTAACCACTATCTTCAATCCTTATGAAGTCTCACCTCTGATGTTCCTACATCTTCGCGATCTTTGATACTTCCTTCAGAACCTCAATGACTATAATCCAACAGTTGCCAAATCTCCATACCAACCTACTGATCCTTCGTGATTAACTTTTCCTATTTGTGTGCTTTGATTCATGATTCATCCTGCATCTGTGACAGTTTTGGACCCCCCACACATCAGCTACCACTGTCACTGTCCTCTGTCCAGAAAGCCGATTCTTTTATATCATAAGACAATTTCTCTCCATTTCTTCCCATTTTGGAAGCTGCCGATGTTTGTCCTCCCTCAGCTCCATCTAACTCTTCTAATACTTGGGCCACACTATTTGTCACTTCCTTGACTAAAGAGAGAATTTAGGCTATATCGACTTTTATTTGGAGAGAGAACGACAGTGATGGAGGTAGATCAACCTCTTCTTAACTTTAACCCTCTACATCGTCTTCCTATGGTTACCCACTATTCCCATATTACTAACTTTCCGCTGATCCAGACACCGTAGCTGATAGCCACTATCTGTTTTCTAAGGACACTGTTTTACCGGACACAAATAATTGTGATATTACATAGGAATATGAGAAAATAAAGGTATTCTGGCATAACTCTATTTACCCCCTTTATGTTTTAGTTTACAAAAATCTAAATTACGTTTAATAGCCGGAATTCCTTTCTCTGGCTGTGTTTTATAACTATCACATTATCCTTTTTCCCGACGAGACATGCCACTAACACTTCGATTTTCAGTTTGTACTCCGCTTTGCTGTACTGCATCCCAAGTCTATTTATAGGTGTGCTACATAATCTTCTCATTTTATATTCCCCTTCACGCCGGGTATCTAAGCTTCATATAGAATTTCTGATTTCTTTCTTACCCATGTCTTCCCATTAATCATACATTTTTAATGTTTATTTTTTTCCCTGGGGAGGGTCTCAGCAACTCTCATGGGGAGCCTTTCCTTGTCTTATATACTTTCTTGTCTAGTATAGATCCTTGTATATAGATCCTTGTTCTAAACAGATCACTGAGGCGGTTTAGATCCTGCGACACATTCTTCCGCCTCAAGAGGCAGAACAATGTTCACATCACCTTAACCACTTAACCAGTGATCTTACGAAGATCATGCACCCAGCAGAGCTAGGTGTTGTTCATGATCCGAGGACACTTGTGGTAGTGGTAAGCTCAAGGCTAATTTCAGCCACCTCTCATTTGAGTACCAGCCTCCACAAGCAGTTTATATAGTAATGAAACCACGAAACAAGTGGTACTGAATCATTACCAAACTGCGCAGAGCCGGGATTAGATCCTGCGACACATTCTACCAGATCAAGAGCCATAAAATACAAATTTTGCATCAACAATACAAAGCTTAATAAGTTTAATGATAGTAGGAACTGGCAATGGTATCATTAAACTATAATTAAACTTATTAAACTTTGTATTGTTGATGCAAAATTGTATATAATGATGAGTTTTACACTCAGAAGTTTGGTATGGCAATGGGAAATCCTCTTTCACCTGTTCTAAGTAATTTATACATGGAATTTTTCGAAACAAGATTGCTTAACACAATCCTTCCCAATTGAGCTAAGTGGTATAGACATGTTGTTGATATTTTGTGCCTTATGCCTAAGAATGAAGACATAAACGATTTCCTTGTTAAATTAAATAGCTTAGCTTATTCTATAAATTTTACTGTTGAATTCGAAGTAAATAACTCATTGCCTTTCCTAGATGTTTTAATTATTATGGGTAACATTGATTTTAAATTTAAAATTTACAGAAAACCTACAAATAATTGTTCCTATATACACTATTATTCTTCACATCAATATAGAGTTAAATTGTCAGTTTTCTCATCAATGTTTTTGAGAGCTTTACATATTTGTAGTCCAGAGTTCATAGATGAAGAAATTTAAAGTTTATGAAATATCTAATGATTTAAAATTCCCAAGAAACGTAATTGATAAATCTTTAAAAATAGCTAGAAATAGTTTTTACAATCCAAAAATTGACAACCAACCTTATTCAACTAAAAATATGTTGGTTCTCCCTTACAATGAAAACTTTGTTGATATGCCTTCCCTTCTTAAGACTTTTAATATCAAAGTTGTATTTAAAAATCTTGATACAGTGAAAAAACTTTTGATAAAAAATTAACCCCAAAATGCTGACGGATGTGTGTATAAGATTCCCTGTAAAATATGCGATAACGTTTATTACGGTCAAACTGGTAAAAGTCTTGAACTAAGATAAATATAGCATTAGAACTGGACAAGATTCTAATGCTCTATTTATTCATGTGAGAGATTTTAATCATCCAATTGATTTTCAAAATGCTGAGAAAGTTGTGTCAAGCAAGTCCATGGTTGAGAGGAATATAATAATCATGTTTCACAAAAAGCAGTTTTGAAAATAATATGAATATTTCTTTCGATTAATATAAATTGGATTCATTTATAATTAATAAAATTTGGGAAGAATTTAATGATACCTTAGACAAATCTTAATGCTTGGGTAGAGTTTCAGGTCCTCTTCACAGAGTCGGGTGATGACACGCTATTGTGAAGTGTAGATCAAGTGTTTACAGTGATGCATATATGTGAACAGTATTTAGATAAAGGTAGAGAAGTTTTCATTGCATTTATGGATTTAGAAAAGGCATATGATAGTGGATAGGGGAGCAATGTGGCAAATGTTGCAAGTGTTCAGTAGTGTAGGTGGTGGTGGCAGAGCTGTTCATCTGTTAATTACAGTGTTCAGTAGTGTAGGTGGTTATTGCAGAGCTGTTCATCTGTTAACTGCAGTGTTCAGTAGTGTAGGTGGTGGTGGCAGAGCCGTTCGTCTGTTAACTACAGTGTTTAGTAGTGTAAGTGGTGGTGGCAAAGCCGTTCGTCTGGTAACTACAGTGTTCAGTAGTGTAAGTGGTGGTGGCAGAGCCGTCCATCTGTTAACTACAGTGTTCAGTAGTGTAGTGGTGGTGGCAGAGCCGTCCATCTGTTAACTACAGTGTTTAGTAGTGTAGGTGGTGGTGGCAGAGCCGTTATCTGTTAACTACAGTGTTCAGTAGTGTAAGTGGTGGTGGCAGAGCCGTCCATCTGTTAACTACAGTGTTCAGTAGTGTAAGTGGTGGTGGCAGAGCCGTTCATCTGTTAACTACAGTGTTTAGTAGTGTAAGTGGTGGTGGCAGAGCCGTTCATCTGTTAACTACAGCGTTCAGTATTGTAGGTGGTGGTGGCAGAGCCGTTCATCTGTTAACTACAGTGTTTAGTAGTGTAGGTGGTGGTGGCAGAGCCGTTCATCTGTTAACTACAGCGTTCAGTAGTGTAGGTGGTGGTGGCAGAGCCGTTCGTCTGTTAACTACAGTGTTCAGTAGTGTAAGTGGTGGTGGCAGAGCCGTTCATCTGTTAACTACAGTGTTTAGTAGTGAAGGTTGTGGTGGCAAAGCCGTTCATCTGTTAACTACAGTGTTCAGTAGTGTAAGTGGTGGTGGCAGAGCCGTTCATCTGTTAACTACAGTGTTCAGTAGTGTAAGTGGTGGTGGCAGAGCCGTTCATCTGTTAACTACAGTGTTTAGTAGTGAAGGTTGTGGTGGCAGAGCCGTTCATCTGTTAACTACAGCGTTCAGTATTGTAAGTGGTGGTGGCAGAGCCGTTCATCTGTTAACTACAGTGTTCAGTAGTGTAGGTGGTGGTGGCAGAGCCGTTCATCTGTTAACTACAGTGTTCAGTAGTGTAGGTGGTGGTGGCAGAGCGGTTCATCTGTTAACTACAGTGTTCAGTAGTGTAGGTGGTGATGGCAGAGCCGTTCATCTGTTATCTACAGTGTTCAGTAGTGTAGAGGTGGTGTCAGAGCCGTGCATCTGTTAACTACAGTGTTCATTAGTGTAGGTGGTGGTGTCAGAGCCGTTCATCTGTTAACTACAGTGTTTAGTAGTGTAGGTGGTGGTGTCAGAGCCGTTCATCTGTTATCTACAGTGTTCAGTAGTGTAGGAGGTGGTGTCAGAGCCGTTCATCTGTTAACTACAGTGTTCA
>WNWK01025934.1:0-27982 GCA_009830355.1 Cherax destructor
TGGGTGCTGGTGTTCGTGCATGATTGTGAAGAGAGTGGAGAGTTATGCTGTGGCCCTACTGGGCTGAGGTGGATGGTAGAGGTTCTGGAACTGAAGTCGATGGATATACTGAGTGTCTAACTTTAAGTCATTCAGTAAGTCAGTCAGTCATTCAATAAGTAAGTAAGTCATTCAGTAAGTCAGTCAGTCACTCAAACTTTGCAATTCCTAGACTTGAACGTTTAAACCTTTTCTTGTCACTTGCTGGAACACTTGTATGCTTACTGGGTGCCATGATTGCTTGGTAGATTTATGAAAATGAGAAAATGTGTGTAAATATACATAGCGAGCTTCCCGATTATTGTTGTCCTGCACGCATATGAACCAAACTGAACGCTGGGAGGGATGCGTGGGTGGGTGAGGGTGGCGGGGGATAGCAGTAGGACTCGCCCACTGACTCAATGGTTTAACCAACCGCGGGCGACCACGCGCTCAAAAATTTTTCCCCTCCCGCGACCGTGTAATATCATTTTACGTCGTGTTAGATAATAATGTGCCGCAATTCTTCAATCATGCAATACCCATAACGTGCAACATAATGTCGTGCTAAATGACAGTCTACTGTATTATACGTATTATTATTATACAGTCTCTCCTCACTTAACGACGAAGATAGGGGCCTAAGACCCCGTCGGTAAATGATTTTGTCGCTAATTGAGGAATCACCCTTTACTGACACATCAAAAGTGTCACCACCCAAAATTAAAACATTCAGATTTATGTTTGCTGGGAAATTCCTTTCAATCTGTGTATTATTAACGGTAATATAACATGAAATAGGTACTTCCGAGATATTCCAGGAAACACCTGCATAGCTGATTACTTGGGATTTTTTTTTTTTTAAATTGTATTTTTTTCAGTCTTTGCATAGGGTAAGAGTGATCTTCTATAGTTACCCTTCACGCGCGTAACGTTTTCTTGGTTACTTTTTTTTTTTTCATCCTCCGCCCTCCACCCTTCAATACCTCTCTACGTTATTTATGTTATACCTAATATTATTCTGGAATAAATATGATAGGTAATATTTATTGATAGTAATAGTATAATTATACAATATTTTATAGTGGGATGAAGTGTCATGAGTTACTGAGACACTGCTGCTTCTCCCTTTGTAATGATGCCAAATGCTGAATTAAATATGTATACATATTAGAAAAAAAATAAAAATGAAACTCCAACTTGATAACTTTATTTTAATTTGCATAACTCTTATATATGTATTAAAGAAAACAATAAAAAAGTAAAATACACATACAACGAGTTAAGCTTACAGAAAAATACATTAAATTCACCATCTAACATCGTTACGAAGTGGGAGGAGCTAAACGAGAGAGGGAGAGGTGAGCAGTAGCATTCAGTGTCTAGCGAGTTGTCATGGGTGTTGGATGTTATCCATGGCGCTAATAAAATGTTGTGTAATTACGCTAATATTAGTAATTAAGGTTATCTATCTATTACATTTATTCCAAATTTATATCAAACACAATAAATACCCTAGAACTGTAATAAAGACGCTGAAATGAATAATATATGCCATATTATGTGAGTGGGGTAGAGGTGGAGGCTGCCACTCTGGGATTAGATACATTGTTTACATCAGGGGAAACATGCCTAGATCACTCTTGTCATAAGAAAAAACGCAAAAATAGCTTTTATTATTATTATTATTTATAATTACAATAATAATAATAATATTAATAATAATAACAATCACTCTTGAGTGCTTAATGTCAGCTACCAAACCTATACGAAATACGTATGACATTTACAGTGCCCCAGTGATTATTAATTATAGTACAGTGGACCCTCGGTTAACGAAAAAACTTCATCCCAGAAGCCTGCTCAAGTGCCATTACCGAACGAATTTACTTCCTTAAGAAATAATGTCACGTAGGTTAGTCTATTTCAGACCCCCAAAAATACACTTCCACATGCACTTACAATATTATACTTACGTACATAATTGTAAGATTTCCGAGGTATTCGTTAACCGAGGGTCCACTGTATCATTATCATTATTATCATTATTATCATTGTCATCATTATCATTATTATCATTATCATTATCATAATCATCATTATCATTATTATCATCATTATTATCATTATCATCATTATCATTATTATCATCATTATCACTATTATCATTATAATTATAATTATCATTATCATCATCATCCCCTTGTTCACTGAGTATAATAATTTCTTAAGCTGCCACAAGAGACAAAATGTCAACACACAGACGAACACCAGCTGATCCCTTGACTGTGTACTTTAACCCTTTTGGGGTCGGTGCCGTACTAGTACGTTTTACGAGCAGGTGTTGGTGCCGTACTAGTACGTGTAAATTCTAGCGGCTTCAAATTAAGCGGGAAACAGCTGGTAGGCCTAGGGATGAGAGAATGGGTCTGCGCGGTCAGTGTGTGCAGTAGGAAAAAAATCGGGCACCCAGTGGTGCATTGTGGGAACACCATTTCAGTACACCTTCTCCACCATGCCTCGCAGCAAGAAACACCTTACTCCTCGGCGAATTGGGACACTTTTATTCATCAGTGACAGTTCTAACAGTGATGGGGGTGTTAGTGAAGGTGACTTTCAAGGTTTTGAGGCGGTTGTGACTGAAACTAGTGACCATAATACCGGTATAAGTGAGGAAAACCAAGACGACCCACAGCCGTCCACCTCTGGTGCTGTGGCGTCTTGTTCACGGCCAGTTGTACCAGAACGAAGGCGGAAACTCCTATTTTCTAATGTCCCAGACTCAGATGTGAGCAATAGTGATGATACTGATAGTGACTATGAACTCCAAGCCCTTCGAAATAGTTCCAGTAGCGCAAGTGAAGAGGAATATTCACCAGTGAAGCGTCAGTATATACGACGGTATATGCGCTCTGGTAGTGTGCCATATGCTCTTCCAAGGGTTAGGAGTACATCTCGGAGTACATCCCGTGGGCGTACAACAGGAAGTGATAGTGAAAATGATGATAGCGTTGCAATTGGTATGAGAAATGTGCATGCAACTGGTGGTGGTGCGGCGGCGGCGCGCGAGGCACCAGCAGTGGACCATGCTGGCACCCACGCCGCTGACTCAGCTCAGTTACAACAAAGGCAACACTCACCCACCCACCAACCCCCACAACTACAACCTCCACTTCCACAACCCCCACAACCACCTGTAAATATCCAGTACCCACCAGCAGACTGCACCTGGGATTGGCAGGAAGCTGACAATTTTATTCCCAATCCCCATCAGTTTGATGAAAGTCACAGTGGATTACGCCCATCTTGTCCACTTGGGAACAATGCCACTGAACTGGAATGTTTCCAGTTATTCTTTGACGAACCCCTGATAGACATTATTATCAGAGAAAGCAACAGATACTTCGATTACACAATGGCAAACACGATTCTTTCACCAAAATCACGTCTACACCAGTGGAAGGAGACAACTGTGGCAGAGATGTATCTTTTCTTTGCCACAATAATGCTTATGCCGCATGTCTATAAGCACCGTATCAAATCATATTGGTCAACAGACAGATTGATTGCAACACCAGCTTTCAGTGATATACCAGTGAATTGATTTGTGCTACTTCTACTCATGTTGCATTTTTCAGACAAAACCAGGCCTGACAGAACTGACAGGTTATATAAGATTAGGAATGTTTCTGTATCTGAAAGAGAAGTTCAATATGTATTTTTATCCCTTCAGGAAGCTTGTTATTGACGAGTCACTGATTCTGTTCAAAGGTAGTCTGTCATTCAAGCAGTATATACCAAGCAAGAGGAAACGCTTTGGTATAAAGTTTTGTGCTTTGTGATTGCTGCAGTTGTCTTGTATTGGATATTATTGTGTACACTGGAAGTAATACATTGAAAGATACCAGGAAGTTACTTGGTATCTCTGGTGATGTGGTTAGAACGATGATGGAACCATATCTTGGCAAGGGGCATATATTATATACTGAAAACTGGTACACAAGCCCTTCCCTCAGTGATTTTTTGCGAGTGAACTTGACAAATGTGTGCGGTACAGTGCGTGCAAATCGTAAGCATATGCCTAGGTTCAGTGCAGGCACTCATGCAGGTGAGGTGCAGGCGTTTGCTGCCAATGATATCATGGCATTTCGGTGGCATGACAAACGAGATGTCACACTGTTGTCATCAATTCACCCTAATGAAATGGCAGACAGTGGCAGGGTGAATAGAGAGACCGATGAACCCATTCTAAAACCTGCAGCTGTGATGGACTACACTCTCAATATGCGTTCAGTGGACAAATGTGACATGCACATTGGGTTTGCTGATTGTGTTAGAAAGAGTTATAAGTGGTACATAAAACTCTTTTTTTCACATTCTGGACATTTCCATGCTCAATGCTTATAATGTTTATAAGTTGAAGACCACAAACAAACCACCATATGGCGAATTTTGTTTGTCTGTTATCAGGCAAATAATCACCAAGTACGTACCAAGAAACACCACCTGCAATAGAAAACCGCCTACGAAATTACCAACAACTACCCTCTCGTCTGAGGCTTGGTGGTGAACACTTCCTAACAAAACTGCCTGCTACTGCTTGCAAGAAAAAGGCTCAGAAGAGGTGTTATGTCTGTGCACATACAAAAAGACGCCCACAGAAACGCAAAGACACTCGTTTTATGTGTGGAATGTGAAACACCATTGTGCATGGAACCATGTTTCAGAGACTTCCACAGGCTGCAGAACTTCTAGAAACATCTGCAGTGACTTAATATGTGTATATATATGATTGAACAATAGTTATAAACATAATTGTACATTGTACATTGTTGTAAATGTTTTGTAAACAAACTAGTGATAACAAACTTTGTGGCATTATTTTATAAGAAATATCGAGTAAATATTTGAAAAACAGCACTTATATTGGTCTCACAGTCCATAAAAGTTATTTGAAAAAAAAAAAAAATTAAATTTCATAAGAAAACAACTTAAAAAAAAAAAAAGTATTACCGGCCAACCGGAAGTCGCCGATGTTGCTGTCACTGGATCATTTTGGGTGAAATTGAAGCCTCCATATCTCTGTAAGTATTGATCGCAAAAATGTTTTGTTTAGCTATTTAGATTCAGAAAAAAAAACTATCATTTCATAAGAATTTTTTTTTTTTCTGAATATTTTTCGACCCCAGGAACACTTTCCTCAGAAGGCCTGTCGACCCCCAAAGGGTTAAGTAAGTTTATTCAGGTATACACAAATACAGTTACATAGATTATCATACATAGCAGCATATGTGTAGAGAACCTAGGATAACCCAAAAAAGTCTGACATAGTGACTTATTTCCAGTGTACTTCTTCCATTTTCCTCTTCCAAGTGCTGCTGCACATCTACAGTGGACCCCCGAGTTTCGTAAAAACTTCACTCCTGAAGTCTGCTCAAGCACCATTACCGAACGAATTTACTCCCTTAAGGAAAAATGTCACGTAGGTTAGTCTATTTCAGACCCCCAAAAATACACTTCCACAAGCACTTACAATATTGTACTTACATAATTGTACGATTTCCGGGGTTTACGAAACTCGGGGGTCCACTGTATTGTGCACCCCATAGTACAAGATAGAGTTACAAGTGCAGCAGCACTTGGAAGAGGAAAAACAACATGAGGAAAATGGAAGAAGTACAAAACAAATTCACTGTATAAAGGGATCAGCTGGTTTGTTCGTCTGTGTGTTTACATTCTGTCTCTCTCGTGGCAGCTTAATTAAGAAATGATTAAACTCAGTGAATAAGGTATGTTGATGGTAATAATAATAATAATAATTAGTAAAGATTAAGATTTATTTCTTGTAATAACAATTGCTCTGGAGTGCTTTAAATGTCAGCTACAAAACCTATACAAGTGCTGCTGCACTTCTATCTTGTACTATGGGGTACACAAGTTAAAATTTGTACAAATGTGTGGTCTTGGAGACTTAAAAAGCTAGTATACTGAGTGGCTGTAAGAAGGAGATTGAGATGCGTGACCCAAGTTCTCATAAGGTAGACAATTTTTTTATTTATTTTTTTATTTAAACATCGGAGAGCCCGTTGTAACTCAGAGTTGTCTGTAAACGAGTACGTCATTAAGTGAGGAGAGACTGTATTATATTATTATTATTATTACTATAATGGGGAAGTGCTAAACCCGTAGGATTATACAGCGCCTGTGGGGAGGAGGGGATGGAAGGTATTCAGGCTTAATTTAGGGAACTGGAGCATCAGCATCAAGGAACCTCCCTTGAGGGGGAAGCTCGCAATCTGAATTTTGGCTCATATCCAGGAGCAAAAAATCGACCAAGCGACGGCTCGTATCCTGAAAAACTCGCATGGTGGGGCACTTGTAAGTAGAGGTTTCATTGTAGTATTTTGAAATTTGTGAAATTGGCTAAATTACCAATTTCTGATCACTTTATTGGGTAGTTGAAATAGTTGATTGGGCAGTTTCTTGTGCTCATTCGATAAAATAGAAGGCATACTAGCGAAATAACTAAGAATTTGGTTGACTGGAACAGTGTAATTGGACTAAAATAGTCAAAGTGGGCAAAATCGCCGATGTGTAAATATCGTTGACTCAGCAAAATTCATAAAAGCGTAATTTTGTCAGTTTTCCATCAGATTTCATACTTTTTGTTTTATTACCTTCATAAAAAGATTTTCTATCATTTCATAAGAATTTTTTTTTTGTTTTTTTTGGACGCTGTGGACAATTTTCAGTTTGGGGGTCTGGACCCTCAAGGGGTTAAAGCAATTTAAAAACTGTGTGCAGATGTGTTTATATATTTTCTTAACTTGGGTCACCCACCTTGCAAAGGTGGGGTGACCCAAAGTAGTGTGGTTTACCATCACTCATTTTCTAGCTGTCTTGCCAGAAGTGTATAGATGTCAATGTAAATGACCTGTTGAGCTGTAGCATCCCCACCCATCCTTTAGAGTGCAGTGCCTGCGCTCTGAATGAAAGAAATTAAGAAAATTGAGAAGCAAGTTTTTCAGATTTGATTGAGTGATTTCAATTATGAATGTACATACAGTGGAATCTCGTTTTTTGTATGCCCTAGTCTGTCTGTAAAACTATAGTTATTCTCTATAAAATGTATTTTTTGTTAATATTTTTGGGTGTCTGGAATGGATTAATTGGATTTACATTATTTCTTATGGAAAATATTAACAAAAAATACATTTTATAGAGAATAACTATAGTTTTATATACTGACTAGGGCATACAAAAACCGAGGTTCCACTGTAGTATTTACTTATTTATGTACTACTTGGCTCAAGCATTGTGCCATCTGCCAGTTTAGGGCTCTGACATCCTGCTATCATGTTGCTCACTTGTTGAAGTGAGAGAGGTGGGACTTTGCCTTTTTTTTTTTTCTTTGCGGCTGCTACTCTGGTGAAGCACCAATCTTCATTTACTGATTTTGTTCATCTGAAAAGTGTCATATATGCAACTCTGGGTTACATTTTTTTTTTTTTTTTTTTTTTTACATTTCTGGACTTCACATTTAATTTGATTCCCTAGGATAATGCCAGAAACTTATGCTGGTTATAAGATTTATACACATGAAAAGGTTATATAAAAAAAAGCAATACAGGTACCAATGGCAGTACTGGACTTTCTCGTGTGTTAGTGAAACGTACGAGAAATTCTCTAACAATTGAGAGGAAGGTTGAATTACCTTAAAAATTTGTGAAAGGAGAAAGTATAAATGACATCATGGAGTGTGATGTCCATAGAACAAGTGTGTTTGATTTGAAGGCACAGAGCAAACTTTCAAAACTAATGCTGTACAGAAGCTCGTATTAAATAAATGTTAGACTGTCTTCGTCTTGCTAAAGACTAGACTTCTGGATTGTCATAAGAATAAGCTTCGTAATCATGGTTAACTTGGTAGGTGCAGAACCTTTTGTGTATTTTTAATGTTTTCTTTCTTTCACAATTGTGTTAATGGTTGGTGTAGCATGAGAGAGCTTGTGATGTGAATGTTAGGAATTTGACCGTTTCATATAATTTTACAATGCTATATCTATTTTTTCTTGGAATAATGTTTTGGTAATGTACATTATTTAATAGTATAAGCACTTTTAGAATCACTATGATGCTTATTAGCTGTGATTGCAAGGGAAATACTTATGTACAGTACTTTAAGTAAAGGGAGAGCCAATTCAGATGTAAAGCAATAGTACAATTAAGATAATAAACCAAAGGTAAAAGTAGAAGCATAAAGATGAAGTAAATTTTATTGTGCTGTAATTCTTTTAAAATTTTTAGTCTCCATTTGTTGTGAATATTTATTTACCTTTTTAAATTTCATCATGTCTACTATTTGATAAGGTCAGCTGTAGTATTTTATTTTTTAAGATAGGTGTGGTACAGTGTTTCATAATCGAGAGAGACTTATTTATCTGTTTGTAAATATATGTCAGAAATGAACTTTTAATAATTTTAATTTATTAAGAGCATTATTTTTTAGAAAACATAATGCATGCATATGCTGGCTTACCCTAGGTGGCCCAGATGAAGCAGTGGCAGCTAATAATACTGGTAGTGGTGGAGTTGGCTCATCACGCTTAAAACAGTTTTTCTCAAAGAGAGAGAGCCCTGTTATGGGATCTACTGCAAATTCCCGGCGATCCTCCCTCGATTTGCCACCTCACATCAACAACCTTTTGAGTGGTAAGTATTAATGAAGGGTACACCTCTAGTCCAATTATGCTTACTGTTAAGGTTATGGGTGAGGATGTTTGAAGTACTTGATAGCAGTAGTGTAAATATGCACATTCGAACTCATCTATATAGTACATGCATGTATATATTAGTTGACTTTCTTGTCTAATTTTTCCCAGTAAAATTAAAACCTTAATACAAAATGTCAATTTTTTTTTAAATAGGAAATAGTAAAATAGTACAATGGTAGTGTATATCAGAAATTTGTTACTTGCCTCATAATACAGTGTGTATATTATTTTAACACACTGGCTGTCTCCCACCGCTACTGAGGTAGGATGACCCTGAAAAGAGAGATTTTTCAGTTCATTCATTCATTCAAACACACTTGCCAGAAGTGCACAAACATCACAGTTCAGATGATCCTCCATACTGCAACATCCCCACCACTCCAGAGTGCAGGCACTGTACTTCCCGCCTACATGACTTTAACCCTTTCAGGGTCGAGGCCTCAATTCTTAACCCTTAAACTGTCCACACGTAGATATACGTTCACTCGCGAAAGTGACCGAATATTTTGGGAAAAAAAAATCTTTTTTTTTTCTAAAAATGAAGAGCACATTTTATAAATAGGATAGGCTAAAAAAAAACATTTTAGGGCCAGTACTTACCGAGATATAAGCCAGCGAAGTTGGTGCTAAATGATGTGGTGTCGGCAACATGGAGCACTGCCGCTTGCAGAAACAAGAAACATTTATCGTTTTTTTCCATTTTCTGTTGTTTTCATGCTATGATAATAATGTTTTGATGCAGATTTATTCATTTCATTGCCAATTCTTGTTTAGACACAAATGTTTGTTACTGAATTAGTAATCATACTGTCACAAACACACATGTTCACACTGATAAATAAATTTGTACACTTGGTTCAATCACTTACTATTGTTTACATATATATACAAGGTATTTACAGGTCCTATTTATGTTTCTAGAAGTCCACCACTGTATGATACTCGAAGAAGCATGGATTCATACAGAGTGCCTCTCCACATTGCTGACACATGAATCGTGTGTCTTTTCGCACTTGGGGTCGCTGTGTACTGTAAGCACACACACAACACTTTTTCTGAGAGTACTTCTTCTTTGGAGTAGATGGTAATGGTATCAGGCAGTGACAGTTAGGGATTATTCGGTTGGGCACTTCCCCCTCTGGTTGTGGAGTGACAGGTCGCTGTTGTGGAGTGACAGGTCGCTGTTGTGGGGTGACAGGTCACTGTGGAGTGGCAGGTATAGGTGTGGTACCATACTTTCTTCCTATCTGCTTGATGACATTTAGGGTGAATTCTGCATATCATTGTCGCTTCCCAGTCTTTATTTCATACATGTTGAAGGCATTGAGCATTGCAATGTCCACAAGGTGGGAAAAACACTTTTATATACCACTTGCGACTCCTACGCACACAGTCAACAAAGCCTATCATCATGTCACACTTGTCGACTAGTCGCATATTGTTTGTATAGTCGATGACAACAGCTGGCTTTTCAACAGGTTGATTGTTGAGCTTGCTCATTCTGTCTGTACCATCTCGTTTCTGTGGATGGTTGACAGCAATGTCACGTCCCTTTTGTCATGCCATGACAGTGCCATGATGTCATTGGCATGAAACGCCTGCACTACACTTCCTCCAGTGAACTTTGGCATGTGTTTTCTATTTCTTCTCACTGTTCCACATATATCAGTATTGTTCACACGTAGGAAATCAGTGAGCATAGGGCTTGTGTACCAGTTGTCTGTGAACAATGTATGGCCCTTGCCAAGGTATGGCTGCATCATCTTGCGAACATCACCAGAAATGCCGAACATGCGCCTGGTATCATCAAGTGTATTTTTACCTGTGTAGATAATGACATCCAACACAAGACCAGTCTCACAGTCACATATAACAAACAGTTTTATACCAAAGCGATAACGTTTGCTTGGTATATATTGTTTGAATGACAGTCGTCCCTTGAACAGAATCAAGGACTCGTCAACAACAATGTTCTTGAATGGATAAAAGTAGGCACTGAATTTTTGCTTGAGATACATAAACAATTCCCGGATTTTGTAGAGGAGGTCATTTCGGTTTGGTGTATTCCTATCTGAGAAGTGCAACATTCTCAGCAACAGAAGGAATCTGTTGCAGGGAAGGTTACGGAAGACTGGAGTGCTAATGAAGTGGTCTGTGGACCAGTAGTTTGCTATATTGTTCTTATATGTGTGTGGCATAAGCATGACAGTGCCAAGGAATAAATACATTTCAGTCACAGTTGTATCTTTCCACCTGCGCAGCCGTGACGATTCTGAAAAATCTGCATGGTCCATTGTATACTGGTAGTACAGGTTGGTCTGAGTAACAATCAGGTTCATTATTGGCTCATCAAAGTATAGTTGAAAATAGTCTAACTCTGTAGACTCATTTGTGATGGGACAGTGTGGCATGATGCCACTTCCACTGCCATCAAAATTGAAAGGATGTGGCATGAATGGTGTATGTTCAGTCCACTTCCATTCACGATCAGATGGTGCAGGGTGGACCTGTGGCATGGGACGTGGGGAGCAGGAGGGACGGGAGTGGGGCCAGCACATGATTGAGAGGGTGCCTCGTGGTCCTTTGTCTGTCCACACACCGCGCCATGAGGTCCAGGCACCATGCCACCCACCACCTCTACCTCCATCCCAGCATACTCTCCTTCATTATCACTTTCACTATCAGTGGCTGGGGTTTTTGATCGTGAACTGCCACGACCCTTGCCTCTGACTGCATATGGCACACTGCCTGAACGTAGGTAATGACGCCCATAAGTACGTTTCACTGGGGAATAATGATAATCACTGTCACTCGACGAATCGTCTATGGGCATAAAATCGATTTCATCGTCGTCACTTATATCACCTTCACTATCGTCACTATCATAACACATGGAAAATGATAATTTCCTCTTGCAGAGCTGCCTTTGGGTAGTAACACTAGCAACCCCAGAGGTGCTGGGCTGAGGGTCTGTGGCCACACTGCCACACCAGATGTGCTGGGCTGAGGGTCTGGTATGGCCACACTGTCCACACTGGCCACCCCAGAGGTGATGGGCTGAGGGTCATCTGGGTTGTCATCAATAGTTTCACTAATTCCTTGATTATTAGTGGCTATATCACTGTCAAATCCACTAAGCTCGCGTTCTCTATCACTTTCCGAGAATAGTAGAGTGTTAATACGACGAGGCGTGGGTGAATCACGGGGGTGTGCCATGATGTTGACCCAAGATGGAGCTGAAACTAACTGGGGCTACCATGCGGTACCCTGGTGTCCCCGATTTTTTTCATACTGCGCACACTGAGGGCGCAGACCCATTCTCTCATGTGTAGGCGACTCAGGCCTATCGAGCTAAATTTGAACGAATGTAAAATAAAACGTAGATATACGTTCGGTCACTTTCGCGAGTGAACATATATCTACGTGTGGACAGTTTAAGGGTTAACTCTCTCTCAGGGTCGAGAAATTTAAAAAAAAAAAAAATATTTTTTCTTATGAAATAATAGTTTTTTTTTCTAAATCTAATAGGCTAAAAAAAAACATTTCTGTGATCAATACTTACCGAGATATAGATGATTGAAGTTGACAGAAAATGATATATGTACGGCAACATCGCTGACTGCCGGTCGGCCGGTAATTTTCTCTTATTTTTTTTAGTTTTTTTTCTTTTCTTTTTTTCTTTTTTCTTTTTTTCTTTTTTCTTTTTCAAATAACTTTTATTGCCTGTGAGACCAATATAAGTGCTGTTTTTCAAATATTCACTCGTTATTTACTTCACAATAACTACACAAACTTTGTTCTCATTACATTGTTTACAAAACATGTTTACAAAAAGTAACAATGTCAAAGATTGTTTATTACTATTTTTCTATCATATATATACATATATACAGTCACTGGACATGTTCCTAGAAGTTGTGGAGCTTGTGGAACTCTTTGAAACATGGTGTCATGTACAATGGTACTTTACACTCCTCACACATAAAACGAGTGTCTCTGCGTTGTTGAGGACGTTTTTTTGTATGTGCACAGACATGGCACCTTTTCTGAGCCTTTGTCTTGCAAGCAGTAGCAGGCAGTTTCATTAGGTAGTGATCACCAGGCCTCAGACGAGAGGGTATTTGTTCATAATTTCGTGGCCGGTGTTCTATTGCAGGTGCTATTACTTGGTACTTGAATATTATTTGTCTGACCACAGACAAACAAAATTCACCATATGGTGGTTTGTTTCTGATCTTCAGCTTATACATATTATAAGCATTGAGCATTGAAATGTCCAGAATATGGAAAAAGAGTTTTATGTACCACTTATAACTCTTACGAACGCAATCAGCAAACCCAATCTGCATGTCACATTTGTCCACTGAACGCATATTGAGAGTGTAGTCCATCACAGCTGCAGGTTTTAGAATGGGTTCATCAGTCTCTCTATTCACCCTGCCAGTGTCTGCCATTTCATTAGGGTGAACTGATGACAACAGTGTGACATCTCGTTTGTCTTGCCACCGAAATGCCATGATGTCATTGGCAGAAAATGCCTGCACCTCACCTCTACGAGTGCCTGCATCAAACCTAGGCATATGCTTACGATTTGCACGCACTGTACCACACACATCTGTCATGTTCACTCGCAAAAAATCACTGAGTAAAGGGCTTGTGTACCAGTTAAAAGGGTGTGTTTGGGGACCATCGTAAGTCGAGGTACCACTGTATATAATATATGCCCCTTACCAAGATATGGTTCCATCATTGTTCTAACCACATCACCAGAGATACCCAATAACTTCCTGGTATCTTGCAATGTATTACCTCCAGTGTACACAATAATATCCAATACAAGACCACTGTAGCAATCACAAAGTACAAACAACTTTATACCAAAGCGTTTCCTCTTGCTTGGTATATACTGCTTGAACGACAGTCTACCTTTGAGTAAAATCAAAGACTCATCAATAACAAGCTTCCTGAAGGGATAAAAATACATATTGAATTTCTGTTTCAGGTACACAAACACATTCCTAATCTTATATAACCTGTCTTTTCTGTCAGGCCTGGTTTTGTCTGATAAATGTAACATGCGTAACAGAAGCACAAATCGATTCACTGGTATAATATCACTGAAACCTGGGGTTGAAATCAGGCGGTC
Source organism: Cherax destructor (assembly GCA_009830355.1). Taxonomy (NCBI): domain Eukaryota; kingdom Metazoa; phylum Arthropoda; class Malacostraca; order Decapoda; family Parastacidae; genus Cherax; species Cherax destructor. The sequence goes on from WNWK01025934.1 coordinate 13,939, forward strand.
TGTTGACCAGTATGATTTGACACTATGCTTATAAACATGTGGCATAAGCATTATTGTGGCAAAGAAAAGATACATCTCAGCCACAGTTGTTTCTTTCCACTGGTGTAGACGTGATCCTGGTGAAAGTATTGTGTTTGCCATGGTGTAATCGTAGTATCTGTTGCTTTCCCTGACAATAATATCCATCAGGGGTTCATCAAAGAATAATTCAAAGCATTCCAGTTCAGTGGCATTGTTCCCAAGTGGACAAGATGGGCGTATTCCACTTTGGCTTTCATCAAACTGATGGGGATTGGGAATAAAATTCTGAGCTCCCTGCCAATCCCATTGGCGGTCTGCAGGTGGGTACTGGATATTGACAGGTGGTTGTGGAGGTTGTTGAGGTTGTGGTTGTGCAGGTTGGTGTGGTGGGTGGTTGGGTGAGGGTGGCCTTTGTTGTAGCTGAGCTGAGTCAGCAGCGTGGGTGGCAGCATGGTCCACTGCTGGTGCCTCCCGCCTGGCACCACCACTACCACCATCAACACCAGATGAATGCACATTTCTCATACCAATTGCAGCACTATCATCATCGTTTTCACTATCTGTGCCTGTTGTACCCCCACGGGATGTACTCCTAGATGTACTCCTAACCCTTGGAAGAGCATATGGCACACTACCAGAGCGCATATACTGTCGTATATACTGACGCTTCACTGGTGAATATTCCACATCACTATCGCTACTGGAACTGTTTTGAAGAGCTTGGAGTTCAAAATCACTATCACTATCATCACCATTGCTCACATCTGAGTCCTGGGTATGAGTAAATAACAATTTCCTCTTTCGTTTTGGTACAATTGAGCGTGAACAAGACGGCACAGCACCAGAGGTGGAAGGTTGTGGGTCGTCTGGGTTTTCCTCACTATTACCGGTATTATCGTCATTATTTTCAGTCACAACCGCGTCAAAACCTTGAAAGTCACCTTCACTGACATCCCCATCACTGTTAGAACTGTCACTGGGGAATAATAATGTCCCAATTCGCCGAGGAGTAAGGTGTTTCTTGCTGCGATTCATGGTGGACAAGGTGGACTGAAATGGTGTTCCCACAATGCACCACTGGCTCCCCGATTTTTTTCCTACTGCGCACACTGACCACGCAGACCCATTCTCTCACATGTAGGCCTACCAGCTCTTTCCCGCTCGATTTGAAGCCGCTAGAATTTATGCGTGCTAGTACGTCAAACGCCCTGGCGCGTAAGCCGTACTAGTACGTCAAAAACCCTGAAAGGGTTAAGTCTGGCTGACCTGTTTTCCTGAATCCCTTCATAAATGTTACTTTGCATTCCAACAGTTCAGCTAGCCATAAAAACTATTTGCTTCTGCTCACTCCTAATACGCTCACACAAGCCTGTTGGATGTCTAATCCCCTAGCACTCAATGACCTTTATTCCTTCCTACCTATCTTTGTAGGATAACCCCTATCTCTGTTTCACTCCACCCCTGATTTATGCATCATCCTAGTCATCCTGTTTTGCTCCACCCTCTCTAAATGTGCAAACCACCCCAACAACCCCTCATTATCTCTCTGAATAATACTTTTGGTAACCTTACACCTTATTTCCAAGCTCTGAATTTTCTGAATTGTATTCACACCAAACATTTCCTTCAAACATGACATCTCCACTGCCTCCAGCCTCCTTGCTTCAGCATTTATAACTCATGCTGCAATGTTGGTACCACTGTACTCTGGTATGTTTCCCTTTTTTGTCTCCATGGATAAAGTTCACTGTCCCAACAGATGACTTGGTGTCACCCACCTTTTTTTTTTTTTTTTTCCCCCTCAGCAAGTCGGCCGTCTCCCACCGAGACGAGCCTGGCCCATGGCCGGGCTCAGAGAGTAGATACTCTCGAAACTCTTCAAAGGTATATCAAAGGTATGGTGACCCAAAAAGAAAATCCCCAAAAAGAAAATACTTTCATCATCATTCAACACTTTCACCTCACTCATACATAATCACTGTCTTTGCAGAGGCGCTCAGATACGACGGATACCCATCCCCCAATAAATTCACTCCCAAATAGCTGACCACATTTACTTCATACTCCCTTCTTCCAATCTGATATCCAGTCTTTCATTGGCTAGATTTTTTTTTTAACTCATCACCTAGCTCTTTCCTGTGTTGACTTTTGATTTCCTTTTATATATCCTCCCAAATTCCTCTACCCATCTCTACAACTTCTCTACAAAATCTCCCAAGAGAATTTTTTCAGCACGTCGGCCATCTCCCACCGAGGCAGGGTGACCCAAAAAAGAAAGAAAACACCTTCACCATCATTCACACACAACCACTGTTTTTGCAGAGGTGCCCAGATATGACAGTTTAGATGTCACTCCAAACAGCCAATATCCCAAACCCCTCCTTTAACCCTTTGACTGTCGCAAGCCCCAATCCTGAGTGCTTTCCTGTTGTTGCAAAATATTAAAAAAAAAAAAAAAATCTTATCAAAATGTTAAGATTATTTTTGCGATTGTTTGTATCCTAAAAATTTTTTTTTGCGATCATTACTTACGGAGATATGGAGGCGTAAAGTTGGCAGAAAATGAGCCGCGTATGGCAACAGCGGCGCATGTCGCTCACCGGTACACTTATATTTATTCCCATTCGAAGGTTTCTTGTATTTTCCAATATTTTTTTTTCCAAGTAACTTATGTGGCCTGTGAAACCAAAGTAAGGTGCTGTGTACATATATACACTCGTTGTATGCAACACAATAACTGCACAAACATTATTATCATTATATTGTTTACAGAACTTGTTTACACAAACCAACAATGCAAAAATTTTTTTATTGCTAGTGTTCTATAATATATATACACATATATAATGACTAGACACTTTCCATCAACTTTCCTTAGCACTTGAAGCTGTGTGTGTGTGGACATCTAAATTTGCTGAGTCAGGGTAAGGCAGCTGTCAAAATGACATATTATACCATTACTCACCACCCTCACTGCTGTCAACCTGTCAACACAAAAGGGGACCCATGTCTTCTTCCCCACAACCTTTTTCCTAGCTTCCTTTCTTCCTTCATTCCTTCCTTCCTTTCTTACTTATTTCCTTCCTTCCTTCCTCTCATCTCTTCCTTCCTGCCTTCATTCCTTTCTTCTTTCTTTCCTTCCTTTCCTCCTTCCTTTCTTTCTTCCTTCCTTCTTAACTTCCTTCCTCTCATCTCTTCTTTCCTTCCTTCCTTCCTCTCATCTCTTCTTTCCTTCCTTCCTCTCATCTCATCTCATCTCTTCCTTCCTTTCTTTCTTTCTTCCTTCCTTCTTCCTGGTATCCTGGGCATTGCTTTTGGTCACAAACTCCTCAAAATCATGAAATTCATCTTCAGACACACTTCCATCTGTGTTAGAGCTATCACTGGGGAAGAGAAGAGTCCCAGATTCGCCGGGAGTCAGGTATTTCTTACCGCTAGGCATGCTGAACATGGACTAGTGAAATGGATTTCCCACAATGCACCACTGGCTGCCCGATTTTTTTTATACTGCGCACACTGACCACACACTGACCCATTCTCTCAAATGTGAGCCTACCAGCTTTCTCCCACTTGATTTGAGGCCGCTAGAATTTAGGCATAATAATATGTCCGAAACAGTGGCTCGTAAGACGTATATATACGACCGAAACATTCAAAGGGTTTAAGTGCAGGCATTGTACTTCCCACCTCCAGGACTCGAGTCAGGCTAACCAGTTTCCCTGAATCCCTTCACAAAATATTACCTTGCTCACACTCTAACAGCTCGTCAGATCCCAAAAACCATTCGTCTCCATTCACTCCTATCGAACATCCTGACACATGCCTGCTGCATGTCCAGGCCCCTTGTACACAAAACCCAATTCCCATGCTGAGTATTCGTAGAGTAGAAATTAAAAGTTGATGTTGGGTCACCATGTATATAATTCAGAGAGCTGAGGAGGGGGTTATTGAGGTGGTTTGGGCATTTAGAGAAGATGGGGAGAGATAAGTTGACAAAGGGTGTTTAAATCTGGGGTGGAAAGTAGGAGAGGTGGGGGGTCATCCCAGGAATAGTTGAAGGGAGGGGGGTGAAACAGGCTTTACAGTTTAGGGGCTTGAGCATCCAGCAGGCATGTGTGAGCATGTTAAATAATAGTGACTGGAAACAAGTACACCTACCATCCGACTTAAGACCGAGCCTGGTTCCGGCCAACCGGTCGTAAGTCAAAATGGACGTAAGTCGAACCTTACTAGTGAATATTAACATCACAGTTATTGTAATGATTTTGTTTTATTGTTTTATTTAGGTATTTCATTTTTTACTTACTTTTTATGCTGTTATTACAGTATTTTATACTGTAAGGTTTAGGAGAAACACTGTGTACAACACAAACAGTTGTTTATTTCCCAGAACATTTGCATAGAAAACATGTCGTAAGTTGAGTGGTTGTATGTTGAGCAGGTCGTAAGTCGGATGGTAGGTGTAGTTTTTAATGGATGGGCTGTTGATGTTGCAAACATATGGAATAGGAAGTTGATTAAAAAGTTGAAATGTTTTTATGCAGTGAGGCTCAGGTTGGGTCATGTAGGAAGGAGGGGAACTACTATATTTCTGAGTAAAAGTAGGATTTGGAAAGGGTTCTTTGATGTCACCATGGTTATTTAAAACATTGATGGGATAGATAGAGTGGAAAGGGGAGCAATGTGGCAGATGTTGCAAGTGTATGGAATAGATTGTAAGTCACTAAATGCTGTAAAGAGTTTTTGAGGATAGTGAGGCTCAGGTTTGGGTATGTAGGAGAGAGGGAGATTACTTCCCAGTAAAAGTAGGTCTTAGACAGGGATGTGTAATGTCACCATGGTTGTTTAACATTTTTATAGATGGGGTTGTAAAAGAAGTAAATGCTAGGGTGTTGGGAGAGGGGTGGGATTAAATTATGGGGAATAAAATACAAAATGGGAGTTGACAGTTACTTTTTGCTGATGATACTGTGCTTAAGGGGGATTCTAAAGAAAAGTTGGATATCACATTGGAAGGAGGGAGTATGGAAGAAGTGAATGTTTTCAGATATTTGGGAGTTGACCTGTCAGCAGATGGGATTGTGAAGGATGAGGTTACCCATAGAGTTGATGAAGGAAAAAAGGTGAGTGGTGCGTTGAGGTATTTGTGGAGACAAAGAACGTTATCCATGGAGGCAAAGAAGAGAATATATGAGAGTATAGTGGTACCAACACTCTTATATTGGTGTGAAGCATGGGTTGTAAATGCTGCAGCGAGGAGGCGGCTAAAGGCAGTGGAGATGTCGTGTCTAAGGGTAATGTGTGGTGTAAATATTATACAGAGAGTTCGGAATGTGGAAATTAGGAGGAGGTGTGGAGTTACTAAAAGTACAGTATTTGTCAGAGGGCTGAAGAGGAGCTGTTGAGGTGGTTTGGTCATTTAGAGAGAATGGAACAAAGTAGAATGAGTTTGAGAGCGTATAAATCTGTAGGGAAAGGAAGGTGGGGTAGGGGTCGTCCCCGAAAAGGTTGGAGGGAGGGGGTAAATGAGGTTTTGTGGGCGAGGGGCTTGGACTTCCAGCAAGTGTGCGTGAGCGTGTTAGATAGGAGTGAATGGAGACAAATGGTTTTTGGGACCTGACGAGCTGTTGGAGTGTGAGTAGGGTAATATTTTGTGAAGGGATTCAGGGAAACCAGTTAATTGATTTAGTTGGACTTGAGTCCTGGAAATGGGAAGTACAATGCCTGCACTTTAAAGGAGGGGTCTGAGATAGTGACAGCTGGGAGGGACTTTTCTCAGCTGTCGTATCTGAGCTCCTCTGCAAAGACAGTGATTATGTATGAGTGTGGTGAAAGTGTTGAATGATGATGAAAGTATTTTCTTTTTGGGGATTTTCTTTCTTTTTGGGTCACCCTGCCTCGGTGGGAGACGGCCGACTTGTTGAAAAAAAAAAAAAAATTCAGGGAAACCAGTTAATTGATTTAGTTGGACTTGAGTCCTGGAAATGGGAAGTACAAGGCCTGCACTTTAACTCTTTGACTGTCCCAAGCCCTATTCTGAAACTCCCTTTCGAAGGTTTCTTGTATTTTCCAATATTTTTTTTTTCCAAGTAACTTATGTGGCCTGTGAAACCAAAGTAAGGTGCAGTGTACATATATACACTCGTTGTATTCAACATAATAACTGCACAAACATTATCATCATTATATTATTTACAAAACTTGTTTACACAAATCAACAATACAATTTTTTTTTATTACTATTGTTCTATAATATATATACACATATATAATGACTGGACACTTTCCTACAACTGCTAGTAGCATCTGGAAGCTTGGTGTGGTGTGTGTGGACGTCTAAATATGCTGAGTCAGGGTGGGGCTGCTGTCAAAATGACATATTATACTATCACTACACCACCCTCACTGCCTGTCAACACCCATGGGGTCCCAGGCAGTTCCCCACCATCTTTCCTTCATTCCTCTCATCTCTTCCTTCCTTACTTGCTTTCTTCCTTCATTCCTTCTGGTATCTTGGGCATTGCTTTCGGTCACAAACTCCTCAAAACCATGAAATTCATCTTCAGAGACACTTCCATCTGTGTTAGAGCTATCACTGGGGAAGAGAAGAGTCCCAGATTCGCCGAGGGAGTCAGATATTTCTTACCGCTAGGCATGCTGAACATGGACTACTGAAATGTCTTTCCCACAATACACCACTGGCTCCCCAATTTTTTTTATACTGTGCACACTGACCACGGAGACCCATTCTCTCACATGTGGGCCTTCCAGCTTTCTCCCACTTGATTTGAGGCCGCTAGAATTTATGCGTATTAATACGTGAAGCATGGGTGATGAATGTTGCAACGAGGAGAAGGCTGGAGGCAGTGGAGATGTCATGTCTGAGGTCAATGTGTGGTGTGAATATAATGCAGAGAATTCGGAGTTTGGAAATTAGGAGGAGGTGCGGGATTACCAAAACTATTATCCAGAGAGCTGAGGAGGGGTTGTTGAGGTGGTTCGGACATGTAGAGAGAATGGAACGAGACAGAATAACTTCGAGAGTGTATAAATCTGTAGTGGAGGGAAGGCGGGGTAGGGGTCAGCCTAGGAAAGGTTGGAGGGAGGGGGTAAAGGAAGTTTTGTGTGAGAGGGGCTTGGACTTCCAGCAAGCATGTGTGAGCGTATTTGATAGGAGTGAATGGAGACAAATGGTTTTTAATACTTGACGTGCTGTTGGAGTGTGAGCAAAGTAACATTTATGAAGGGATTCAGGGAAACCGGCAGGCCGGACTTGAGTCCTGGAGATGGGAAGTACAGTGTCTGCACTCTGAAGGAGGGGTGTTAATGTTGCAGTTTTATAACTGTAGTGTAAAGCACCCCTCTGGCAAGACAGTGATGGAGTGAATGATGATGAAAGTTTTTCTTTTTCGGGCCACCCTGCTTTGGTGGGAATCGGCCGATGTGTTAATAAAATAAAATAATAAGTCGGAAACATTGGCTCGTAAGATGTATATATACGACCAAAACAGTCAAAGTTAAAGGAGGGGATTGAGATATTGGCGGTTTGGAGGGATTTTCTGAACTGTCGTATCTTAGCGCCTCTGCAAAGACTGTGATTATGTGTGAGTGAGGTGAAAGTGTTGAATTATGATGAAAATATTTTGTTTTTGGGATTTTTTCTTTTTGGGTCACCCTGCCTCGGTGGGAGACGGCCGACGTGTTAAAAAAAAAATTAAGTAGTATGGTTAAGGAAATGGTTTCTGTTAAGTACAGATTATGTTATTTAAAACATTCATTCATTTAATCTTTGTTTCATACTTCGAAAGATGATGAAATCAAGGTGGTTTGCTTTGTTCTTGTACTTTGTATATTTTCTAGGGAAGGCAACAAGTGGTATCTTTTGGTAGTGAAGTACATAATAGCCATGCACCTGACTTTCCAACATTTTAATTAATCCCAGAGCGAGCAGTATGCGAAGTATCGTTCTTGGTAAAACTAAACACTTCTTATAGTTACTAACTATAACTGAAAGCAGTCTTGTTAATTTCACCTGGAAAGGCTTGATAGAACTAATTACTAATGATAGTACATTTTCTGTATTAATATTGGTAGAATTGCTGACAATATGTTAAGTAAAAGGACACAAGTGCAACTAATGTGACATTTTATTGTGGCAACGTTTCTCTCTCCAGGAGCTTTATCAAGCCATTACAAACAATACATGGACACAGAGGGTATATATAGGGTTTGAGTGAGGTGTAGTAGAAGTAGTAGTAGTAGTAGTTATACATGTGGTGGAAAAGTCAGCTGGTACATGAGAAAAAAAGGTTACAAAAGCTATGGCTTGGGCAGCATAAAAAATAGTTTGGGCAAATGTATATGGATGGATTTAAGGAGGCATGTTTCAGTGTCCCTCCTTTATTACCTAAGAACATTAGAAAGGAGGAGCACTGCAGCAGGCCTGTTTGCCTGTTGGGCATGTCCTTTTATGTAGTAGCTATCATGTGATGGCAGGGTTTCCTGTTTTTAGGAGGATTCTTGCTAAGACTTCAGAGATGATGACGCTGCCTTTGTTTTGTTTGTGTTAGAAACAGCGATTAATGATAATTCAAGGCATTTAAGTCTGCGCAAATTAGGTACTACACCTCACTCAAAGCCTTTATATACCCTCTGTGTCCATGTATTGTCTGTAACGGCTTGACAAAGCTCCTGGAGAGCGAAACGGTGCCACAATAAAATGTCACATTAGCTGCATTTGTGTCCTTTTACTTAACACAGTACATTTTCTACATTAATGGCCTAGTTTAGAAAAATTGCTTTAGATACCAAATGCACAGAAGTACCATGGTTTCTGCTTTTAGTACTGAGCACTCTTCAGACCTTAAGTCTGAAGCCTAACCACTAAACTGCCTCTGCAGAAATCACGGGTAGCGAACCAAACATTGTGATCCCTTCGCCCACGGCAGGCCTCGACTCCAACCGCTTCTTCGCACCAATTTCTCCAGCAGACAAAACGGGTGAAAACTCCATCGTGGATCTCCTGCAGCAGGCTACAGGAGGAATAGGTGTATCTGAACCCATGGGACCACCACCACCTGTTGGTCCTCCTGGCATACCAGGGTCACAGCCTCCACCTTCTATTAAGGATCTCAGTGAGTTATATGGTGCATACTCAGGATTTCATTAAGATTTTCTTTAACTTTGCAATACTGCACTGCCAAAGTTGTTCATTCAGGCAGATTTAGCAAAATCTCTGATAGTACTATTTAGAAAAACATCATCTTTTGCTATTAGTAACTTAATCACCAACTATTTTAGCCTGTTACTCTAAATAGATTACCAGTGTTCATTGGTTACTTCTTAGCTGCAAATAATCCATGGAAATTTGAATAGAAATAGTGGTGGTGGTAGTAGTTTACTGTAGTAAGTAAAATATTTTCCAGTACTTTATTTATTAGAATGTAGTCAATTATAGTGGATTGTATGCAGGGATTGACATATTTCAATGTTATTAGCAATACAATTTACAGAAAATGTGTTCCTGAGCATTATTTTTTGTAAATTTTTAAAATAACTCCTTGGGACATAGCTCATTAAGAACTAAGAGTGAACACAGCCTCAAAATTAGGGGAGAAGGAGGGAGCAAAAAATTGTGCCCATGTGTATATATTAATACAGTTAACCCTTTGGGGGTCGCGAGGCCCTCTCCCAAACTCGTTCTCAGGGTTTCAAATTTTTCGGGAAAAAAAATATTATTTTTTCTTATGAAATGATAGAGAATCTTTTTCCGATCATAACACCACTAAAATTATGAAATTTGATGGAAAACTAATGGAATTATGCTCTCGCGAAGTTAGCTATTTCGCTAGAATTCCATTTGTTCTATCAATTGAGTATAAGAAACTGCCAATTTACCAATTTCAACTACCCAATAAGGTGGTTAGAAATTGGCAATTGGGCCAATTTCACACAAATTTCAAAAGATGCCAATTTCAAAATAGGGTCCAAAATAAACGAGACAGACATTCCTGGCACTCAAATAACATTTTATCTGTTCATTAGTCACGTCTCCAGGCCCCTGTTACATTACTTTTGCTTTCCATTTTGAATTTTTATTCTCACAAAAAATAGAAGATTTACTGTTATGTATACAACTGCATCATTGTAAAAATGGTATAAATAATATCAGCGCACTTGTGCAAGAATATTAGACTCCCCAGTTGATGTGTATTGGACGCATGGCGTGATTTGTTTACTCTTGAACATCGGCAAAAATCAAACATTTTCGCTACTTTGCGCTCAGTTTCAAGGTACTTGTCATCGTGAAACCAGTCCAAATTATCTCTATTTCTGTAATCATCCATTCTATCAAATGAGATTAAGAAAACGAGAATACAAGCATAAATACTATACGAAAATAGACTGCAAAGTCGCTGTTTTGAACCAAAAACATGGTCAGTTTTTTTCCCCTCATTATGCACTGTGTGGTACATGATTTTTTTTATACTATGCACACTGACCGCACAGACCCATTCTCTCACATCTAGGCCTACCAAATTGTTTCCACTTGATTTGAGGGTGCTAGAATTTAGGCGTACTAGTACGACGAAAACCCTGGCGCGTAAGCTATACTAGTACGGCCGAAACCCTGAAAGGATTAATGTTGATAGTTTGGTTTGTGTATGTTAGTGGTAAATTTGAGACCCAGACTGAGCGCTTGCTTCTCAGTCAGTTAAGGTGCGTGATGATAAGTTGTTTATCAAGGATTCTCTTCCCATTTCCTTCCATCGACTGTTAATGCAGAGGTACTGAAGCTTGTGATTGAGTTTAATCTTCTTTTGGAGGTTGGCTGTGGTGACTTTGCTGAGAATATGCTCAGCAGTGTGGTGGTCAATCTGAAGGTTGGCCCTCATATTTCGTGCAGTTTCAAAGGTTTCCTTAGCGATGTTAGAAAGTTCTTCAGCACATTCAGCTAAGTAGGCTTAAGTAGCTGGAGAGAAAAGGTGTGTGGAGTTGGAGAGTTGCGCAGGAGTAGATTTAGGGATCACCTTCTCGGCCAGGCAATCTTGAAGGAAGTTGTCTGTTGCGAAGACTGTGAGCGCGAAGAAGGGTGTCCATATAACATCTGTATGAAATGTCCATTTTGTTGCGGTGTCCGACAGAATGTATTAATATTGGTAGAATTACCGACAATATGTTAAGTAAAAGGACACAAATGCAACTAATGAGACATTTTATTGTGGCAACGTTTCGCTCTCCAGGAGCTTTTTCAAGCCGTTATAAGCAATACATGGACACAGAGGGTATATATATATACTCTCAAAGTGAGGTGTAATACTAGTGGTGGTAGAAGCAGTAGTGATATAAGTAGTAGTAGTAATACAATAAGGTAGAACAGTCAACTTGCACATTTTATTATATATATATTATATATATATATATATAATATATATATATATATATATATATATATATATATATATTATATATATATATATTTATATATATATATATATATATATATATATATATAATATATATATTTATATATATTTTATATATATATATATATATATTTATATTATATATATATATATATATATATATATATATATATATATATATATATATATATTTATATATATATATATATATAATATATATATTTATATATTTATATATATATATATATATATATATATATATATATATATATATATATATAATATATATATATATATATATATATATATATATATATATATATATAATATATTATATATATATATAATATATATATATTTATATATATATATATATATATATATATATATATATATATATATATATATATATATTATATATATATATATATATATATATATAATATATATATATATATATATAAAAATATATATATATATATTATATATATATATATATTTATATATATATATATATATATATATATTTATATATATATATTTATATATATATTTATATATATATATATTATATATATATATATTTATATATATATATTTATATATATATTTATATATATATATTTATATATATATATATTTATATATATTTATATATATATATATTTATATATATATATATATATATATATATTATATATATATATATATATTTATATATATATATATATATATTTTTTTTTTTCTCAACAAGTCGGCCGTCTCCCACCGAGGCAGGGTGACCCAAAAGAAGAAAATCCCCAAAAGAAAAAACTTTCATCATCATTCAACACTTTCACCACACTCATACATAATCACTGTCTTTGCAGAGGAGCTCAGATACTACAGCTGAGAAAAGTCCCTCCCAGCTGTCACTATCTCAGACCCCTCCTTTAAAGTGCAGGCATTGTACTTCCCATTTCCAGGACTCAAGTCCAACTAAATCAATTAACTGGTTTCCCTGAATCCCTTCACACAATGTTACCCTGCTCACACTCCAACAGATCGTCATGTCCCAAAAACCATTCGTCTCCATTCACTCCTATCTAACACGCTCACACATGCTTGCTGGAAGTCCAAGCCCTCGCCCACAAAACCTCCTTTACCCCTTCCCTCCAACCTTTTCTAGGCGACCCCTACCCCGCCTTCCTTCCCCTACAGATTTATACGCTCTCCAAGTCATTCTACTTTGATCCATTCTCTCTAAATGACCAAACCACCTCAACAACCCCTCTTCAGCCCTCTGACAAATACTTTTAGTAACTCCACACCTTCTCCTAATTTCCACATTCCGAATTTTCTGCATAATATTTACACCACACATTGCCCTTAGACAGGACATCTCCACTGCCTCCAGCCTCCTCCTCGCTGCAGCATTTGCAACCCATGCTTCACACCCATATAAAGTGTTGGTACCACTATACTTTCGTACATTCCCTTCTTTGCCTCCATGGATAACGTTTTTGTCTCACAGATACCTCAATGCACCACTCACCTTTTTCCTTCATCAATTCTATGGTTAACCTCATCCTTCATAAACCCATCTGCTGACACATCAACTCCCAAATATCTGAAAACATTTACTTCTTCCATAATCCCTCTCTCCAATGTGATATCCAATTTTCTTTATTTAAATCGTTTGATACCCTCATCACCTTACTCTTATCTATGTTCACTTTTATCTTTCTACCTTTACACACTCTCCCAAACTCGTCCACTAACCTTTGCAACTTTTCTTTAGAATCTCCCATAAGCACAGTATCATCAGCAAAAGTAACTGTGTCAACTCCCATTTGCATTTAATTCTCCATAATTTAATCCACCCCTCTCCCCAACACCCTAGCATTTACTTCTTTTACAACCCCATCTATAAATATATTAAACAACCATGGTGACATTACACAACCCTGTCTAAGACCTACTTTTACCGGGAAGTAATCTCCTCTCTCCTACACACCCTAACCTGAGCCTCACTATCCTCATAAAACTATTTACAGCCTTCAGTAACTTACTACCTATTCCATACACTTGCAACATTTGCCACATTGCTCCCCTATCCACTCTATCATATGCCTTTTCTAAATCCATAAATGCAATAAAAACTTCTCTACCTTTATCTAAATACTGTTCACATATATGCTTCACTGTAAACATGATCTACACATCCACTACCCACTCTAAAGCCTCCTTGCTCATCTGCAATCCTACTCTCTGTCTTACCTCTAATTCTTTCAATAATAACCCTGCCATACACTTTACCTGGTATACTCAGTAAACTTATTCCCTATAATTTTACACTCTCTTTTATCCCCTTCCCTTTATATAAAGGAACTATACATGCTCGCTGCCAATCCTAGGTACCTTCCCTCTTTCATACATTTATTAAACAAAAATACCAACCACTCTAGCACTATATCTCCCCTGCTTTTAACATTTCTGTCATGATTCCGTCAATTCCAGCTGCTTTACCCCTTTCATTCTACGTAATGCCTCACGCACCTCCCCACACTCACATCCTGCTCTTCTTCACTCTAAACGATGTTGTACCTCCCTGGCCA